>ML790331.1:210459-233822 GCA_009831015.1 Picea engelmannii | reverse complement strand
GGAACGGTGACCGGCCTCAGAAATCATTGTAAGTTGATTTATATTGAAGTTAATGAAAAAGATACTTTTCCCGTCCCGCATACATGAGTCTCATCTATGATATTTGATTTATGTTTTTTATCTCTAACCCTATAATAGATCAGGAGCATGCATGCATAGTATTGTTTGATTGCAGGAAGCTTTGTGGAAGGAGCAGCAGCAGCAAAAGGACAAGAAACTCAACGGAGGATCTACTTCAGYCGTCCGGAAAAAGGTTGGTTTATTCTTCTCTTGTATGCATGTGAAGAAAGGGGTTTCAGATTCGGGTAGAAGGTCAAAAGTTAAGTCTTGAGGGTCATTTTCTGCGTATAAGTTTAGAGCCCTAGCTTATTAGTCCGTAGGGTAGAATACCCCACAACAAGTACAATAACATCGCTTATAAGGATGATGATACTATCAAGTCCTTCAACTTGCATTTCACCAAATTATACAACCAAATCCCCGAACTCATTCACCCTCAAAACCAAGCCTCTTTCATGCATTATTATAATGCATTACCTTCCCCCTATCATCATAGGATTGAGTAAAAGTCCATTGATAACCTTGGTTCCTCTCTGTACATTTTTTTAGAGTATGAAGAACAACTTGAAAGAATAGGTCTTCCTAAGGGAGACTCATTTAAACAGACATACATGTCCTCCCTCTTATAGCTTGTACAATACATGAATAATAGAATGATAGTGTATCAAAGGAAAGGAAATGTGCACTCTCTTACCCCTGGAGCTTCATATTCTTCTGCACCCACCTTTAGAAATCCAAATGAAAATGATTTTCAGCCTAAAGCTATCATGCCTCGTAGTTGGTGTAAATTTTGCAAGGAACACCATGAGGAAAGTACATGTAAGGTAAATAAGAGTGCCAGAGATAAAATCTTTGGTAAGAGACCTAAAACTACTATTGATGTCCTAGACTTTGCAGAGCTAGAAGATGTCATGATCATAAATATGAGGAATAAATACTATGCTCCCAAAATAAAATATGATTCTCCCCACACTTCTTCTAGCCCAACCTCATCTTCACCAGTTTCTAATGTTCAGGTTCCTAAGGCTCCTGACAGTCAAGGAACTACCTCCCCTCTTCCCTCTTCAAAATACAACATTCTAAATCAGTTGGCCAACATCAAAGCATATGCAACCCTCCTAGACATGTTTGTTGTCCCTGAACAACAGAAACATCTAAAAACTTTCATGGAAGGAAAAGATTTTGTTGTAACGAACCTCTTTGAAGAGATATATGAAGAGGATTATTTTATAAATAAAGTAGGTGTACATAACTTTAGACACCCTGTAAAAAAACCCCATTTTATATTTCTATAAAGATTATGGATAAGATTTCCCATTGTTTCCTCATTAACAATGGTTCCGGCCCAAGTGTAATGTCGAAGATTATTATGGAAGAGCTAGGCTTGTCTTGTACAAATGAAAATTCCAAAAGCATGATCTATTCTAATAGTCTACAACAAACGACCATAGTTTAAATCAAGGACATGACCTTGGTTTTGTGCGCACACCCTGAAATAAGGACAACCCTTAATGGTCAGGTAATTGATATGCCAATGAGTAACTATTCGATCATTTTAGGAAGATATTGGCAAGATTTGACGGGTGGATACCTCTCACTCGATGGGACACACTTATCCATTCCTCGGAATGGTAAAAACATCATAGTCCTAAGAGAGGGGAGAATTTCACCTTACATAGAAAGTGTCCCACAACCTAATGTGAATTATTTCATGGAAGACTTAGAAATGTATTCCATCTTTGTTGATGAGTACAACACTACCTTGGAACAAATTGACTTAGACAACGGGATGTGGCATATGCACTTTGATGGTTCATGCTCCAATGAAGGAAACAGAGATGGTAGTATCTTATACTCTCATGTGGGTAAAATTCATAACGTTTCCTATAGGTTAGAGTTTGCTTGCACAAACAATGTCCCTGAATTTGAAGCATTATTGTTAGGCATTGAAAATGCCTATAATCTGGGTTGTGGTCACCTTACAATTTTTGGGGATTCTAAATTTATTGTAAACCTTGTATGTAAGATATAATGTCATAGAAACAAGTTCATGAAATGCTACACCCAAAATGTTTGGGCACTTATCTCGAACTTACTATCGTTCAACAACACTCATGTTAAAAGGGAATTGAACTCAATGGTTGACCGGTTAGTTGTTTTTGCATCCTCTCCTAATCGGAAAATTTTTCCACAAATACCTGAAAGTACCTTTCAATATTTGTATCATCCACACATCCCTGACAATATCGAATCATGGCAGGTGTTCCCTAGTGATGAGAGAATATGTTCTTTCATTCAAAATGAACCTTATAATCCTAAGCAAATTATATCAATGGAAGATAACAAGATTCCTAAAGGCTCGACTCCTCTAGAACGTTCATTTTCATCGAGTGATGTAGGAAACAAGGAGAAACATAAATAAGAGGAGCCGAAAAGGAAAGTGGGTGAAACCATTCCTTTGAACATTGCAACACTTGAGTCTCCAAAGAATGTTAAAATAGGTGCCCAATGTTTTGTTGAATAAAAGTGAAGTTTGTTAGGCTTCTTGGTTAATTTCAATATGTTTTTTCTTGGTCTTATGAGGATCTTTGTGGTTTCGATCCTGCTCTTATACAACATTCCATTCCTATCAAGGAGGGCATAAAACCGGTTAGGAAAAAACAAAGACCCATTAACCCTCCATTGGAAGAAACTATTCAAAAGGAGTTGGAAAAACTCTTGAAGGTTGGGATCATCTTTCCGGTTAAGTATTTTGAATGGGTTTCCAATTTGGTTCCCATTTGGAAAACAACTGGTCAAATAAGGTTATGCGTAGATTTCCGTGCACTGAATTGGGCTAGTATAAAAGATCATTTTCCTCTCCCTAATATGGAAGTGATTTTGCAGCAAGTTGCAGGGTCACAAATGATGTCCTTACTTAACAGTTTTTCTTGTTACAATCAAATCAAGGTAAGAAGGGAAGATAAATATAAAACCACTTTTATTACTCGTTGGGGAACTTTTTCTTATGAACATATTTCTTTTTTATTATCTAATGCAAGTGCCACTTTTCAAAGAGCTATGCAAATAGATTTTGATGATTTGATTGGAAAGATTATTCAGATCTATCTTGATGACTTAACGGTGTACTCTAAAAACCAATCAGATCATTTTTGTCATCTTAAAAGAGTTCTCATGCGATGCAGGAAATTTGGCATTTCTCTAAATCCTTATAAGTTTATTTTCGGCGTTACCAAGGGCAAGCTCCTTGGACACATTATCTCTGATTTAGGAATAAACATTGATCCTAAAAGGATTGTTGCTATCCTAAATCTGCCTACTCCCACTTCCAAGAAGGAGGTTTAATCTTTTATGGGTGTTATTAACTTTGTTTGTAGGTTTTTTCCTGATTTTTCAAGCCAGTTCATAATATGCATAAGAAATATCATTCCTTTTCTTGGAAATATGATGTCAAAAATTCTCTTATAGGGATCAAGAAAGAAATCAGTTCCACATCGGTTTTGGTGAAGCTGGATTTTGAGAAAGAATTTATGATATATACTAATGCCACAGAGGAAGTCGTTTCTTCTATATTCATGCAAGGTGATGACCAAGGTAACAAAATCCTAGTGGATTACATGAGTCAAATATTGTCTAATGATGAGTTTAAATATTATTTTATTGAAAAACATTCTTTCTCTCTTGTTAAAGTTGTTGAAAAATTTATCCACTTCATCTTAGGTAAGAACACATTGGTAAAATTCCCTTTACTCGATGTCAAGTTTTTTCTCTCACAGACTTATCTTTCAGGGAAGCTTGCACATTGGCTTTCCAATATTTAGGAGAATGATTTAACTATCGTGACTTCTAACACCATCAAGGGACATGACTTATCCCTTCACTTATCTCAACATGCTGAAACTAGTGAAGAAATTGATGAACAATATAGTTCTCTATCAACATTGTTTTACATTGATAATCAAATTCTTCTTGTGTCTGAACATCCTTGGTATAAAAATTTGGTTTACTATTTGCAAAATAAAACATGTCTAGATAACTTAGACACTCATCAAAGAAGAAGGATCCATCTCAAATCTACTAGATACTTCATTATAGGATAATTCTTGTTTAGAAGATCTATCGATGGTATGTTGCTTCACTGTGTAAACAATGAGGAAGAAAATAAATTGTTGCAAGAAACTCATGGTTCTTCAAAGTTTGTTATTCATGTAGGAGGTCATTTTTCTGTTAAACCATTGCTTTTAAGATTATCAGAAAGGGATACTATTGGCCTTCAATATTTTGTGATTCTTATGTTTTTTTGAGATCTTATGACAAGTGCCATAAATTTGTTGGGAAAGAACACCTTTCAGCCATGCCGTTACAACTTTTCCTCCTGGACTTTCGTTTTTCAAAATGGGGTTTGGACTTTATTGGTCCTATTAATCCTTCATCTTCAGCAGGAAAAGTATTTATCTTGACAGCCAAAAAATATTTTACAAAATGGGTTGATTTTGTCCCTCTTAAACATTCGACAGATGAGAAGGTGATTTCTTTCCTTGAAAATAATATTTTTTCCAGATTTGGTCTTCCTTTGGAAATTATTACAGGCAATGGTCCCACTTTTATTTCTGCTAAGATGACCCCATTTTTAGCTAAGTTGGGGGTTAAAAATTTTACCTCATCAGCTTATTACCCCTAAGGAAATGGGTAGGACAAGTCTACCAATAATAATCTGGTGAGAATTATCAAAAGTCTCATCAAAGATAAGCCTCGTCAATGGCACACTCTCCTCACTTACGCCCTTTGGGTAGATCAAAATACCACTAAGGTGAGCATTGGTTTCACTCCTTTCCATCTTGTTTATGGTCAAGAAGCTATTCTTCCTATTGAGCTAGAACTTTCCTCCTTAAGGTTAATGCTATAGGTCGAAGAATTAAATTCTTCTGATGTTTCTCAAAGAATGAATGCACTCCTGGATTTAGAGGAGCAAAGGATGTTTTCCTTGGGTAATATAAAGAGAAGACAATAGACTGTTAAAAAATATTTCAACAAGAGTGTCAAAGATGTCAAATTTGAAGTCAGTGAGAAGGTAATGTCGTGGGATTCATCTCATTTTTATAGAGGAATACATTCAAAGTTTCAAACATTATGGCAAGGTCCTTTTAATATTTCTTTTGTCCTGGGTGCAAATTCTTATACTCTAAAGGACTTACAGGAGCGATTGTTTTCCTACAGCACTAACGGTTCCCACTTAAAACATTACGTGGAACCAACTTGAAGAGTTTAACACTGTTTAGATTATTTTGTATTATAGTAGTTTTCATTTCTGCTTTTACATTAGTAGTTTTCCATTTATGCTATTTCATTTTCTGTCATTTCATTTCTGCTTATTCCATTTTTACTATTTCATTTTTGTTATGACATTTCTTGCTTTTGTTATTTTGACTTCAATTTTTGTCAAAAATAAAATGTTGGATCTGTTTTACCACATCAACACTTCTGCAAAGTATTGTTAGTCAATAGAAATCAATATTACACAATTGTCATGATGTTCCCCTTGAAGGCATCATTGAAATTGATATCTTCTGTTACTGTTGTTTTATGAGATAGTTGGTTTTATCTCGCTTTTGATTTCCTTTTCTTCATCCATTTTGAGATTCAAAAGAGCAAGTTTAGAAATTTTTTCCCCTTGAAGGAAAGAAAAAATTTAGTTAAATGATTATACTTACAGGGACAAACCCCTTCATACTTAACACTTTCCATGAGTTATTCCCAAATTCCGGGTCATTTTTCCATTAAATCTTCTCACTTCCCCCTATTGCATAATCATTCTGATTTATATCTTCTTGATCTGATGTTACTTGGTCTACGAAACCAGACATTTTGAGTTATTAATATGTTGGAAACATATTTCCCTGTGGAATCGCCAGTTTGTTGACGATTAAAATCATAACAATGAATTCCACCCGCAAAGTATTGTTAAAGCCCTTTTATTTAAACTATGCTAATAATATAATACTAGTAGGTGGGACCCCCTTGTAGACTAGAGGCGCAAGGATAGACATATTATACATGTTTTTCTTCTATTTCTTATGCTTCCTATAGATTCCTACATTTTTTATGATGAGGTCTTGGTTTCATTTGATGTGATAACAGGTGGATGAAGGATTTTTTGTGGAATGCTTTTTGCGATCCAAAACATTTTTATGGTTATGAGGAGCATGTTATTTATAGTTTCTATGATTTAACCATGTCACTAATTCTTATTATCAATTACCTAGCCACATATATGCAAGAGATATTTTAATTGTAGCATGATCAAAACAAGAAAAAAAAAACTTATGAAAAAATACTGAAGGGGAAGAAGTTATATGTTTGAGCTATGATAAAGGATTATATGCAAATTTGAATGGAAAAGTTAAAGGATATTAGTGTTAGTCCTAACTATTATGCTATTGTTGGTTAGTGCGATATGCGAATTTCATTAGATTTGAATGGGGCGCATATAGCATTTCAATATGTATTATGGCATGGAGTTATGGAAAGGGTTAACATGTAAATTATATTGGGTGGCGCACTATGCAATGGATATCGTCACAGATTTCACAATGGTTTGGCATTGAATACATGGTTTAATTAATTGGTGAATGTAATGCTTGTTGGGATGTCTCATACTTTGAATTGAATAGGCCAGGTGATGGAAGCGATGTGCATTTACTACACGTCACTCCATACTCCCTTTATCGGCCATCACCCTAGCATTACTCGTTTGTTGCATTTTTCGATTTGTTGGTTGTGAAGCTCTTCATTTTCAGGCTCTTGGAAGGAAGAAGGCTGAACCAACTCGCCATTTAAGCATTTTTCCACAGGTGTGATTATTTTTCTCTCCATCCATGAGGTATTCTCTATTGTATGAACAAATCCTAGCTCAGTGATGCTTGGATTCTGTGTGTTCTTGAGAATTTATACTGTGTAGATGTGTGTTATAGCTCTATGTGATGATTGTAAAATGTTTGGGATTGCAGGCAAAAGAATTGGATATTTTAAGTTGTGCATTGACTGGTTGCTTGGTCAGTTTAATATCATGATGGGTCTTTGTGGAATAATAAGTGAATGGGGTTCATATCATTCTACGTTGATGATGGAGGGTTTCACCGTCAGTTATTTCCTTCCCTCACAGTCATGATTGTGACCCTTACCCAGTCGCAGAGGGATTTCCAACAAATGTTGTGTTTTTTCTTCAAACCTCGAGTCATGGTCATTGGCTCGTTCTTACTGTCTTTTCACCAAAGTCTCCCAATATCCAGTATTGGGTGACCCCAACATTAATACATGCTTGTATGGTTGTGGATTGATAAAATTTGTATCTCGGTGTTATGTTAAAAGGATTTGTGTGTCCTCACTGGTGTTGTTGTAAAATTGTTCAGCTCTTAAGTAATGGATAGAAATGTTATATCTCTTTTTTTTCTTTTAATATCTACCATTGTTCAATTAAATTTCGCCTCTCATATGCAAGTGTTAAACGCACTATGTGCACTAGCTATTTTACCCTACATGTATTTTCTCTCCTCAGGGGTTAACTATTGGTTATGTTTCCCAGTAGGGAGTAATAAGAAGAATGTGTGGCTCACCATTGTGTCTTTTTCGAAAGGTATCTTTGCCTATGGTTGATAGAAGTCTCAGAAAACCATCAATTCTCTTTGTTATTGTTAAAATATGAATGCGCTCTTGTTGTCCCCTTGCATTTGATTTTGATAGAGTCTGATTTAGATTCCAACTTTCTTTGCTCCCTTCAGGCATCTTGTGGGTTATCAAATATTGGTTTATCAGTGAAATGGTTATGGAGGTTTTTCGTCAAGTCTTTGTCTCGTCCTTCTATGATAAAATTGTTTGAACAATTACAAATGGAAACAAGCACTTGCATATAATCGAGACATGTCTTATTTTCATTATGGTTTCACTCACTGTGTTTTTACCAGCATGGTCTTGATTTCATATGGAGACACCTGTGTGGTTTTTTCTAGGCCTAATCAGGGTTATGGCCAATTTTAAAAAATGATGCATGTGTGTAATTGGTTATGTTCACTTAATATATATTATTGGATCATCATACAGATTACCAATGGGTTTAAAAGGAAGTTATACCCACAAGGATAAGGTTCAGGGTTTATTGTTTTGGTTGACTGTTGTTTCATTTCAAGGTTTTATGATTGATATGATGAAGGTTGTGTATAATCGGACATCCTTTGAAGTATGTTTGCATTTTTAAAAGAGACATGTGTATATTTTAATTGGACCCGATTGTGAAATAGTGAATGTTGATTGTTATCATGATGCATTATGGACTATCAGGGATAGATGTTGAGCATATTGTTGTGCATTTTTCTTTTTTAAAGGAAATAAAAGAAAGAAAGGATCAGTTCTTTGTTAAACAAGATTGTTGAATGGAAAGGTTGTTTTGTTTATAAGTTATGATTTCACATGATGTTATGAATTGAGAAATTTTGGGAAAGTTAATTATTGGAACAATAGACAGTTTGGTATAAAATTGAGAAACAGTGAATGTTGGTGCTTTTTGGATTGATTCTAATACAGAGTTATGATTATAGATTATTTAATTTCTTTTATGAACAATATCCATTATCATCCCCTGTCATTTTCTCACTTTTCCGCTCATTACGAACCCCCTCACAATCCCAGATTCACTTTGTAGACCATGCTCTTAAAATTAAATTAAAATTAAATGGAAATTTTGTATTACCGTAGTTAAAGGATGACATAGAGATGGGTCATAGGTGATATGTTTTGTTAATGAAAAAAAAATTATTGTTTAATGATTTGTTGAGAAGTAATCATGTTCTTACTCCCTTTCATATTATCACTTTTTCGCTCAATACAACCCCCTCAGATATCCCAGAACCATTATTCATCCCCTACTCATTAACAAGTATTAAATGAATTTTATGGATTGGATTGCATGGGTCTGATGTGATTGTTTAGCCAAACTTTGTTTCATATTAAAGAGATGTCATGTATGGTTTTCTTAATAATCTAGTTTCTAATGAACGTTGTAAATAGGATGAGCTTCTTCTGTAGAGGAAGCCATGGATGAAATAACAGGGGTAGAGGAAATTGAAACAGAGGCCCTAGAAGGCCTAGATTTTTGATACATTTTGATGCAATTCCACAAGAGTTAAACCAACTCTTCCAAGATTGATTTTTCAATTGGATTGGACAAGGGGTAGTCCAAACTAGGCCAGAAAGGCCTCCCTTCCAATCCTAGCATGTCCCTGGTATCCCTGTCCCCCTTCATGTCTCATTACAACCTGAAGTCCCTGAAAATGACGGATGGAAAGAGATTGTTCACCCAGTAGTCTCCCAACATCATGGATGGCCCAATTTTTCTCTACCTTCTTCTCCTCCACTGATTAACCAAATGTCCAAATTTCCTCTGCACACTCACCTATATAGTCTTCCCATTCAATAAATAGACTCAAAACCGAATCCCACGGCACGCATGATAAAGGAAAAGATGATGCCGCCCCCTCCTCTCCCTCAAGTGATTCAGGAAAATCAATTTCATCCTGCATGAACTTGAGAGATGACTGCTCTCATGTCATCAGTGAGATCAATCCTAAAGGCTCCACACAGCCTAAGGATAATTCATAAAATTCAAAAGGAGACAACAGAAACAAAGGGAAAATTGCCTCCCAAAGTGGAAAATATGGTTTTTGAGTGTATTTTATTATTGATTGTTGAGAACAGTTGACTGTTGAAGTTTTTGGACAACATACTATTTTTGGATATTTTGGATATGGTTTAAAATATCATTGATATTTCATTTTCAAATTATGAGAATGATGATTGCAGCCACAAGGAGGGATGTGTTTGAATTATTGACTAGTTATGTTTATTTTTGGTTAAGAAACTAAAGGGAGTCACAAGGGGTCCCACCTACTAGTTATTATTTATTAAAGACCCTTATTATTATTGTAATTCTTCCTCTAAACTAAGAGTTAGTGGAGTTTTAGTTAACTTAACTAAAAGAGGCAGTTCAGCTACTTCAACTAATTCTGATTGCTTAAAAGAAAAAAGAGAAGTAAGAACAAGTGGAGAATAGAAGGAGAAAGCATACTAAGGTCTGCTCTTGAGTGTTATTGAGATAGTTCAGTTTCCATTCATTCTTTAATTCTTTAAAGGCCTAATTCTCTTTTATGAGAGCAGGGTCATATTGTAGACATCAAGATTCAAGGTTGAATTACATCATTCAGACATTTATTTTAAGAGGTGTTGATCTATCTTTGATAGTCTGTGTAGAATTGTCTATTTATGAATTAAATTTCATGACTGATAAAGGATATTGTGCAGAGTCAAGTGGGAAACAATCTGTGGCAAGTTGATCCAGCTTTTAAAGTTTAGTTTTTTACTTTCTATCAGAAGTATGTTTGTATGGTTTTCATCGAGGACATCTCAGTTGGACTTAGGTCCAAACTCCCTCAGGGATTTTTGTAAAGAGAACGATTATTTTGATTTCTTGGAATGAAATAAGCGATTTCTATTCTGTCTCATCTGTGTTAATATCTGACTTGGTATTTTTTTTCTCCACATTTACTTTTGCATCTGTTATATTCAGAAAATTGTATAAAAATGTTGAATTTTACAACAATCTTTTATTTATAAAAAATCAGCCTAAGCCCTTGTAACTAATACTTGTTGATTAGGAAACAAATTTTGAGGCTATAAACATAGGGTGATATTGTCATCTATATTTCCTTAGCCAAGCAAGATCTGAAAATGCTTGAGTAAGATTATTTCTTATCTTTTCCTCAACACAGTGGTGGTTCAGCAGGAGGAGAACCCCTCTTGCTTACCAATTGCATTTCAAAATTCTGAAGAACTTGTCTGATAAAATCCTCTTTAGACAGAGGCTTGTGATAGAATTTCAACTGATACTTATTTACAACAAAGGAGGTATGATCTTCATCAATAATATTTATCTTCATTGAACCATTGTCATAAACTGTGTTTAGTTCATAGAGTCCCAACCATCGAGTTGAAAATTTACCTTTGAAACTCTTGAACCTACTGTCATATAGAAGGGCCCAATCACCGGGCTGAAAAGATTTATTCTTGATATAATTTTCATGCTATTTAGTCCTTTGTTCTTGAATAAGTGTAGTCCTCTGTAGAGCATCTTGTATGATTTCATCATGTTCATTTAGCTACATTATCCTCTGGTTTTTGGATTCATCCAAATCCATTCCCAATTGCATAGCAGTCTTGGAAGTTTTTACTTGAAATTCCATGGGAAGCAACACATGCTTCTCATACACTAATTAATAAGGTGTATGGTCTTTTTTGTTTCTCCAAGTTGTTATGTAGGCCCATAAGGATTCAGGAAACCAATCCACCCAATATTTATGGTGTAACTGAACTGTCTTGGTAAGTATAGCCTCTATCACTTTGTTGGTTGATTCCACTTGTTTGTTTGGTTGGGGGTGATAAGGCAAGGATTTTCTATGTTTAATCTGATATTGTTCAGTAATATCTTTGACCATATTGGAGGTAAATTGGGTTCCTTGGTTTGTCACTATTTCTTGAGGCACACCAAAACGAGTAAAGATGTCCTCAAATAGAAAATCAACAACTTATTGTTCATTTGCAGAGTACAAATCTTTAGCCTCTACCCATTTAGTCACATAATCTATATAGACCAGTATATACCTTCTTCTTCTAGACATGGGGTTGATAGGGCCTACAAATTCCAAATCCCATTTCTCAAATGGTTCAATTACTACCTGATCTTGAAGAGACATCTCATTACTTGCAGTTGGTTTCCCAATCCTCTGACAATCATCCCAACTGGCCACATATTTATTTTCATTCATGAAAATGGTTGGCCAATAGTAGCTTGAATGTAGAATTTTGTATGATGTCCTATTATCAACAAAATGGCCTCCACATGGACCATCATGGCAGGCTCTGAATACATCATACATTTCATCCTCCTGTACACATATTCTAATCACCAAATCAGGTCCTCTATGTTGTAGATAGTCATCATGCCACATATAATTTGCGCTCAGTTGAATAATCCTATGTTTTTCTCAAAGGGACAAATTCTAAGGTAATATCCATGTTACAAGATAGTTTTCCACACCTGCATACCAAGGAATGTAAGTAGAAATAGCAAACACACTTTCATTTGGAAAATTGGCATCCCCTGGTGCATTATCACCTGTATGAATAAGTCTAGATAGGAAATTGGCAACAAGGTTATCTTTGTCAGGTCCGTCAATGATAGTAATATTGAATTCTTGCAATAGTAGTAGCCATATATTAACTCTAGCATTTGTCACAGGATTATTCATTAAAAATATAATAATTGAGTGGTCTATGTGTGCAAAAAAATCATACCTTGTTATGTAGTGTCTGAATTTATTAATGGAATGAACCACTAATAAGAATTCATTTTCGGTGGAGAGATAATACATAGGGATGCTAATGGAGGAAAACAGGGAGCTCTGGACCTGATGCCCTAACCTCCCTCTCTCTCATCAAACATTCCCCCCTCTCCAAGAGGGGCCTCGGGGCCCCCTGTCTCCCAGCCGCCTCCCTCTCCCTCAGTCTCTACCAAGGATGTTGGAGATTTATCCTCCCTCATCGCCTCGCTACCCAAGACAAACGAACAAACCCCTCTAAAGTTTGTGAAAAATATGGATCAAATACCCTCGGTTAAGATCCAAGGAAGCTCCAGAACCCTCGCCCTCAAATTTGCAAAATAGTCACTCATCAGGCAGTTTACAGGAATCTGGCCCTCTCCGCGGGCTATGGCGATTCGGATCGACAAGAACTAGAAACCTCAGCTGAAAGGAAATCTCTCACATTTTCTATGTGGAAGAGGATTCTTTTCTTTTCTCTTCGAAGATAAATCATATAGAGATCTCATCTTCAGAAGCGGACCATACTTTATGGGCTCCAGAGGTATGTATCTCAATAGTTGGACCCTGGATTTTAACCCTGAGAATGATATTCCTAATGCAGTCCTAGTTTGGGTTCACCTCCCCTTCCTTCCTATTCATTTATAGAATAATGAAACTATTCGATCTATAGGAAATACACTTGGGAAGTTCATAGATCTAGCAGAACCTAAAGATGGCCTTCAATCCTGTGCGCGCATTTGTGTAGAAGTGGATCTAGAAAAAGGCTTGCCTGAAGCTATTAATCTCACCTTGAATAACTGGAACTACCTGCAACAAGTTGATTATGAACAATTGCCCTTCAAATGAAAAATCTATCATGAGTATGGTCATTTTGCGAAACATTGTCCTAAATCCCCTCCTGAAAGTCCGATTGAAGAATCTGAATCGTGGCAACAACCCAAAAGGAAAAAGAAGCAGAGACATGGCCTAAACCCCAAATCCATCCCCACGCCTCCCCCTCCTAACATCTCCCAAGATCCTGAATATTCCATCTCGATCTCGACCCAAGAACCACCCCGAGAGGAGTCTCCCACCCTGCAACCACAAATCACCCCTGCGCCTCCCTCCCCTCTAACGCATCCCCCTGAGTCTCATATCCCTCCCTCCACACCATATTTTCCCTCTCGCCCATATTCTCTTCCTGAGGATAAAGATCAAGAAAAAATCTTGGAAGAATATTCTAATTCAAATACCCATGCTTCCCCCATCAGAAAAGTCAGAAGGAAGTCAAAACTGCACAAAAGGGAAGCTTCGTTCAGGAAGGAAATTGAACTTGGGAAGAAAACAACTTTGGATCAGCATGCTAGGAAAGAAACATGGTAGACCAGGAATCAAAGTGGATCCAACCCCCATAAAGGGGGAAACCCCAAGCCTTCTAAATGATAAAATCAATCTCCTAGAATTGCATAGGACTAGGGAGCCGACACAATCTCTCGCTAATACATGATCTAATTAAAGAAGAAAACCCTCATGTCCTTCTGCTCCAGGAGACAAAAAGGAAGGATATTGATATCCTTCAAGATAATAGCTACATATGGCAAGCATGCAAAGGTGTGGAATTCAGCATGAGAGGAGCCTTGGGGGGAATTTGCACCCTGTGGAATCCCAATATCTTCTCTCTCCAATCTTGGTAGTCTACGATGCACTGGATTAAAAATTCACTTCTACATATACCAACAGGTAAGATTCTAACTGTTATCAATGCATATATGCCTACAATTTATCATGAAAAAATTGGTTGTTGGTCCTCCCTTCAAAACCTCCAAGGCAATCTTGACCTCAAAGATCTCATAATAGCTGGAGACCTAAACACTACCCTCCACCCTAAGGAAAAAAATGGGGTTCTTAAGTATGGGACCCCACACATGAGCATCTCAAGGATATTATATCATCCTTTCACTTACTCGACATAAATCCCTCTAAAGGCCATTTCACTTGGTCAAACAGAAGACTAGGACCGAGGCACATCACTGCTCGCCTGGATCAATTTCTCTTAAGAAACTCCTTCCTTGACAAATCCTTTTTACCCTTCTCTCGCATTCTCCCCTGGACTAGTTCTGATCATAGACTGATCACCCTTACCCTTTCCCCCCTTGATAATCTTGGCCCCATCCCCTTCATATTCAACCCCATGTGGATCTTAGATCCAAGATTTTTTTATATTGTCTCAGATGCCTGGAACTGTTGGATTAAAGGCTCTCCAAACTACTTTTGGGAACAAAAATTAAAAAGAGTCAAAATGACCCTCAAACACTGGGTGAAAAGCGTCAAAGAAAAAGAACAGGAAACAAAAAACAGGAAAATTAAGGAAATGGAAGAAAATGGATTGGCAATGGAAGAGGGACCTACCACTCACTCTCTTCTTCTCAAAGAGCAACAAGACTTCATTGAATATCAAAAAATACTACACAAGGAAGAGGAAATTTGGAGGCTCAAATCTCAGAGTCTCTGGCTAAACTCAAGAGACAGAAACACGAGTTTCTTTCAGAGACAAACCAAAGCTAGACTCTGGAGAAATAAGGTGAAAGAGATCACAAAAGAAGATGGAAAAAAAATAGTTGACTTCCACCAAATTCAAGCAGAAGCCAAAATTACATTTTGAACGTCTTCTAACTGAGGATGGCATTGCAGACCTCAACATGAAAGAGGATTTGTTGCTAAACATACAAAACATTTTCAACCAGGAGGATAATGCCAAGATAAATCAAGAAGTTACAGAAAAAGAACTCCATGAGGCCTTGTTCCAACTCCACCCAGACAAAGCTCCAGGACCATATGGCTTCAGTGCTCATTTTTATCAAAAATGTTGGCATATAATTAAAAGAGATCTCCTGAGGATGATCCAATATGTTCAAAAATATGCAAAGCTAGGGGGCAGTTCAAATTCCACCTTTTTGGCCCTTATTCTAAAATATTCCAACCCTTCCTACTTCTCTAGATTTAGACCCATTTCCTTATGAAATGTCTCCTATAAACTCATTACTAAAGTCATATCCAATAGAATCAAGCCTCTCATGCATAATCTCATCTCTCCAAATCAAAGTGGCTTTGTCAAAAAAAGACAAATGATTGACAACATCATATTGGTTCAAGAAGCCATACACTCCAGCAGGGACCGGGGAGACCAAGGAATGATTATCAAAATTGATATGCCCAACGCTTTTGACAGGGTAAGGCACACCTTTTTGTTTGCGGTTTTGAAGAAATTTGGTTTTAGCTCAGAAATCATAGCTTGGGTTTTAGCATGTGTCTCCACTCCTTGGATAGCTCCTCTAGTCAATGGAAGCCCAACAAGATTCCTCAAAATCTCCAGGGGGCTAAGGAAAGGTTGTCCTCTTTCCCCCCTCCTCTACATAATCATGGAAGAACCCCTTGGTAGGCAACTAGAAAAGGATCAAACCTCCAAAGACATTCCCAGCATCAAAATAGATTGAGGAGTGAAGAGAATAAATCACTCTCAATTTTCTGATGACACTCTCCTCATTGGAGGCGCCTCCATTGTCATGGCTAAGAGATTCAAAACTGCTCTAGAAAATTTCACCCAAGCCTCGTGAGCTCTCATAAATAGCACCAAATCCAATGTGTATGCTTGGAACACTCCCATAAGAACTGCTTACCTAATAGAAAACATCTTTCATTTTCCTCTTATTGAAAAATGGAAAACCTTTAGATACCTTGGCATCCCAATTTGTCTCAAATCTCTTCCAAATTCAACTTGGAACCAAATTCTTGACAAGCTCAAAAACAAGATGGACCATTGGGGATCCTTTTGGCTCAATTTGGTGGGTCGTACTGTGATAATAAAATCAGTTCTCTCTGCTCTCCCCATATTTCATTTCTCCTCTCTTCTTGCTCCTCAGAATGTTAAATCTTGAATCTCTAGTCTCCTTCGACGCTTTCTCTATGAAGGAGGGAAAACATACACAAACAAATTCCATATAATAAAGTGGGATATTGTAAAGCATCCTAAGGAAAATGGAGGTCTGGGCATTAAAGATACTTCCCTTTCCAACTTGGCAATGGGAGCAAAAATTCTCTGGAACCTTGTTTTGGGAAGAAATGATTGGTGGAAGCAAATCCTTCTAAAAAAATATCTAGTCAGGGGAAGGCTCAGATGTTTAGACCAACACCACTCCCTAGATAGTGGATCGCCAATAGGGAAGCTTCTTTCTTCCTCCATCCCTCTCATACAAATTCAGCTCACCTGGATCCTTGGAAATGGTCAAAATATTCTTATAGGGGAAGATACAATCATGGGTAAGCATACTCTCTGGAAACACATGCATCTGTGACCACTCATCAATTGGTTCTACTTGCAAGGAAAAAAGTATATCTCAGATATTTCCTCTTGGAGTGGAGACACGGGAGACTGGATAGGATGGAATTTACAAAATCTACCAAGCAATCTCCAAGACGCAGCACATCAGTTACAAATTCTTCTAAGAGGTTGTGCTCCCATACATACCACGCTAAAAGATCAGAGAGGATGGGGGAATGGAATATACTCTATTAAGCAAGGATCTTCACAACTTCTCTCCCAAGTGAATCTTACCCCAAAGGATAAACTCTGGAATTTTATTTGGACCAATGATAGTCCACCCAAGGTCAATTCCTTTTGTTGGATAATGTCTCATGGAAAACTGCTAACAAGAGAAAATCTTCTAAAAAGAAACATCCACGGGCCCTTCAAATGTGATCTCTATGGCAAGGTGCAAGAAACCTCTCAACACATCTTTCTTATTTTCCCTTTCTCTATCACGGTGTAGAAAACAGAGCTCCAAAGACTCCACTCGAGAATCAGATGGTCGACCCAACCCAGAGAACTCCTTTCATATTGGACTTCCCTATATTGGGGAACCTTCAAGAATAATTGCTCTTCAAAGCCTTATATAAAGCCTTACCTAAGTACATTTGCTGGAAAATTTGGCTGACCAGAAATAGAATTATCTTCTCCAACCTTCGTTCTCCCCTTGATCTCGTAGCTAAAACATCCGTAGGCCTCCTAGCTAAATTATTTCTTTCCAAGCCCAAAACCTTCTCTTTCACCCCCACCTCCACCATAGAATATGACTAGATCTGATCTTTTTTCCCCTTCCTTTCTTCCACTAATAATTCCCCCTCTCCCTCTAGATCCTCCCGGCATCTTCATGAAGACATTGAGTACCTACACTAGTGCATTGAGAAACAAACTCACATTCTCTACTTTGACGGAGCCTCAAAATGAAACCTCGAGGTGGTAGGAGTTGTTGCACCTCTTTTGTCACCTAAATGAGAAAAATAAGGGTTCTTACAAGCCCAGTTGGGTCAGCTAGGAAAGACCAGTAGAGGAAAGAGTTAGAAGTATAAAGCATAAAAAATAAGCAAAGAATTAAACTAATAACGATAAAGGAAATTAAACTAGAGTGCATAAGGACATTAGAACAATAAATAAACAAGACTCATGCCACCAATGTAAAGGATTATATTAGTGGGAAAAAAAATACCAAAGAGAAAGGGAGACTTTGGGTCCCCTCTTCCTCCAAGGGAGGGCTCTTGGACCCCCAAATATTGAGCTCTTATTACAAGTAAGGAACTAAAATTAAATGGTGAAGAGAATCCAAAGCACATCCAATCTAGAGGTGATATGAATGGCTAAATGAAATGGTTCTAGCATGCTCTTGATAAGGACAGAGGATCCTCCAAGAGAATATAAGCAACACAACAATACAAATGAATTCCTTGAAAATATAGTGCACCCATGGCTTTCTTTTATAGCATAGATTTGAGGTATTATGCAACCAGTTCTCAGTGTGAATAAGGGGCCCTTTAGGTCTTTGACCATCCCCCCAATCGGATTCAGCTGAGATTTGGATGTCAAATCGACTTGGAAGCTGAACTAGAAGTGGGTGGAAGGCCGACCAATATCATAAATGCATCATTTTGAGGTGTGCGCATCTTTTTGCGTCCACAGTTGTGCATCAAGCGTATGTGCGCTTTTCCGAAGTTATCTAATTGTCACACGTGCATGCGCGCCTTGTGTATTTTTCGCACATGTTGATTTTATTGTTGGTTGTATAGTTTTGGACCTTTTGGAGATTCATTTTTGGTCCATGAGTGAACTAATGAGTGTTTTGAAGATGTTGGGTTCCTGTAACCATTTGTGGATGAAATATCGGTGATAATAAGAGTGGAAGGGGTCATCATATGCCCATGAGGAATTCAAGTGCTCTCTTTTCATTGGAATCTGGACATCGCAACTAATAATCAAGATGAATCCTATGCCCTGTACCAAGGCCTCCATCTTGCCAAATCATGAAAATTCACTCCCTTTCGGTGATTGGGGACTCCAAGATAATCATAGGTCATGTACGCAAAGGGTCCCACCCCCCAAATCTACATTTAAAATCCATTCTCCAATGAATTTCGACAACACTCAATCTTTTCCACAATATCTCCATCTTCCATGTCCTCCGACAAAATAATCAATTGGTCGACACCTAATAAAAAATAGCAATCGACCTGGAGAAACGCTCATTAGTGGTTAATGGACTTACTCTTTACAAGCCCATCCCATGACCTTTGACTCATGGCAGTCAACACCTCTGCCCACTCAGCGCGTCGTGGCGAAATGGGCCTTGGTCTAGGTCGCATTTCCATCCAGTCATAAATCCGTCCCTCTGTCAACGACACCTAGCCACCCTCCCCCTCACCATAGCATGTGTCTTTGCATCTCCCAACAGTTGCCCCACCTTACCTCTTGACACTTAGGCACCCTCCCCCTCACCTCAACGCGTGTCTTGTGGCACCTTATCTTCATCTCCCCTGACTTGGGAAGTCATTTCAAAGTCCCTTTGGTAGCTCCTACGTGTGGAAGTGAAGACTGGAGTGAGACAAGCATGTTCATCATGACGTTCAGAGTATATTGTGCATTGATTTTAGGCAATGTGAAAGGTACCAACATCAGCAGCGAACATGACTGCAACTCGTGGCTAATTTGGGGAAATTGGTTATGTTCTATGAATCAAACAAGGGTGATGGTGCATATCATAGCAGGAGCAGCTCATATCGCTAGTATTCTCATTCCTAATAAGAACAAAGAAGTGTCCACTCATCACCTGAGCACTAATACATGCGTAATTCAACCAGATAGCACAAGAACTTTAGGAAAGATGAACAGGAAAAATCATAGAACAGTTTCAGTGGAAGAGAACAATGAGTTGGTAAGCACGGTGCATAATCTTCAATTGTAGCTTAGGGCTCTTTCAACACAATTTTATCCATCACAAATATTACCATCCATCACAGGGGCGAGCAGCAAAGAAACAGGGATGAGTGTGAAGCTTTAAGACAACAGATAGAGGCACTCCAAATTTTGGTTGGACCTACGTCGCCCACAGCCACCCCAAATACTTTCATCTCCGATGAGGCCTCCTCACCAGAATCACACCCGTGAATGGACCTCAACCTGCAGCCTCCAAAAGAGAAAGAATCCCCTGCACTGGATCAAAACATAATCTAAGTGTATGCAATGTTTTTTCATGCTATTACTAGGATCTTTTTGCATGGTTTTCACCATAGCAGCTCAAATAGGCTTTAGAGTTTTATTAAGCACTACCCCTTCTCTTCGCTTCCTTCTTGGAAAATACAGGGGAATGAATTTTGAATTTAACAACTCTTGTAACACAGACTATGTACTCTTCCTATGTTTCCTCGCAGCTTTTTAATAAAAATTTTGCCAATTTTCTGTTAAAAAAAAAGGAATTCCTTTTCATTGACAGTGTAATTCACTTCAATAGGGGAGGGATTTTTGCTGAAAAAGTAGATAACATAGGGGAGTTGTTTTTATATTTTTCCTAAAAAATCTTCCAAATCGGTATCTGAGGCATCAATGCGGATATGAAAGGGAAGAGACCAATTCAATCCTCTTAACACAGGGGCACTGGAAATATTTTTCTTTAAAATTTCAAAAGAAATCTGGCATTGCTCATCCCAATGGAATTAAACCTCCTTTGCTAATAATTTGAACAGTGGAGTAGCCAAGTTTTTGAAATTTTGAATGAATCTCCTGTAATATCCAGCATGCCCTAAGAAACTTCTAACTTCTTTTTGTGAGCTAGGGATTCTAATTTGAGAAAAAAATGTCAATTTTAGCAGGATCTGCCCTTATTCCGGTTCCAGAAATATGATGACCTAAGACAATCCCTTCAGTAAGCATCATTCTATATTTTTCATGGATGAGGGAAAGATTAGTCTCTCTACACTTGATCAATACTTTCTCCAAATTGTCCAATGCTTGTTGAAAATCATCCCCATATATTGTGAAGTCATCCAAATAGAATTCTACACAATCATGGGTTAAATAAAAAAAAATAGCTAGGACAACTCTCTGGAAGGTGGCAGGGGAATTACACAAACCAAAGGGAAGAACCCTATAATAATAAGTACCCCATGGGTAAGTGATTGTGGTTTTCTCCTGATACTCAGAGGAAATTTGGATCTGATTATAACCATTAAACCCATCTAATAAAGAAAAGTACCTCTTCCCAGAAAAGGTGTCCAAGACCTGGTCTATGAAAGGTAATGGAAAATAATATCTATAGGTAGCATTGTTCAGCTCCCTGAAGTCCACACAAATTATCCATTTGTCATTCTTCTTGGGGACAATAACTGATGGAGACACCCGATTGCTATCTGAAATAGGATAAATAAAATTGAAATGTAGGAGTTTTTGGAGCTCTTCTTTCACTGTGTATTTTAAGGTTGGGTTCATTCTTCTTTGGGGCTTCCTAATAGGTTTGATTTGATCATTGGTGTAAATATGGTGTGTACAGGTATCAGGGTGAATTCATTTCATATCAGAGTAATCCCATGCAAAAGAACTGTATTGTTCTTGAATCATTTGGATCATTTTTTGTTGTTGATTTTATTCTAGGCCGAAATTTATATACAGGGATTTTTCAGGACTGATTTCAATAGTTTGGACAACTGAATCCTCTTCTCAACTTATTGTTGATATAGTAAATAATGTATAAGTGGATGTCTTCCAAACCTCATGAAACTCAAGGCTGAAAATATGTGTGAATTCTGGAAAAGATTCAGGATACTCAATGCATTATGTATTGGATAAAAGTAGTCTTAAAATATGTTCTTCAGTTTGTTCTTGAACTCCCTTTGCTTGCTCAAGTGTTAACAGGATTTAAGCATAGTTCTCCTCCCCATAGGGATTCTCCATCCATACAGTAACTTCAATGGTTGGTTGGGCAGGAGGAAAGAGAACAAATTTTTGACTATGGGTTCCATTAGAAATTGTCATCTCCCCAGACCAACAACTAATAAATGCATCAATAGTGTCCAACCAAGGTCGACCAAGCAAAAATGGATGTCTAGGTTTTGAGGATTTTGAATGAATTACAAATAATTCCACAGGATAATCCCAAGAGGCTAAGGTAACTCTTACATCATCTAGGATTCATGTTGGGATGATGACTGATTTTCCTGCCAATTCCAACAAGGTCTGTGTTGGCCTTAAATTATTTAGTTGTAGCATACACATAGTTTAATTTCTATAGTCACCAATGGGTTTCTCGGGTCATTATTTTTGGATGGCATTTCTGATATAAATTCTGATAGTTATCCAACCACTTGTATGACAGGAGGTTCCTTCCTCTTCCTTCCATGGTTTTTTATGCAAAGATCCATTATAATTTTAGCGTAGATAGGAATATCTTAAATGTTTTGGAGTAGGGGAATATTTACACATATATTCCTTAGTTCAACTTCTAAGTCATGTCCTAGAGGTACCTCATGTTTCATCACAAGTAGCCTTTCTGGATAATGGTAGATTCAACCTCTTCTACCACTACCTCTATCTCTTTTCTAGATCTTTCTTCTGATTGGGTCGCTAATGCTTCCCTTCTTGCTTGATGTAATATGTTTTCAATCTGAACAATAGCTTCAGATTTGGGACCTTTGGTTGCATTTTCAATTTCTACCTTTGAACTCTACCCTCTGAGGATTTTTCCTACATAAAAATTAGTTGAGTTGGTATGGGGGGTGTTTCTTGATTTTTTTGTAACTTTGGGGGGTTTTCTTAAATTTTATGCAGTTTTGGATGTAACAAATGTACCTTTGCTATCTCTATGTTTATGCATAAAAAGAATATCTAAATACTAACTCACACAAAATTCAACTATTGAAGGTAAGAGGACAACCTGACTTTGGAGAAACCCCACTAAAGTGGATGTGTGGGATCTTCCCTCACGTATTATTGTGTTCTCCCCTCCCTTAGTTCGTCCTTAAAACCACTCCAAAACCATAAAATAAATCTAATGTAAACACTACCTATTACCATTTATAACTCCCTGACAACGGTTCCAAAATGTTGGCACAATTATATGTTCAATAAATAGCAATCATTTAATATGGTCAATCTGGTTTCGTAATCAATATATTTGATGTATTGTATGTACCAATAACATATAATTTTCTATGTCTGTTGAGTATAGTCTTTGTAAGAAAACACTTTCGAAACCAAATACTATGTTTCACACCTTTCCAATAACACTCCACACACACAATTCAAAATTCAGAAATAAAAAATGATTAAAAAACATATAATCTATAATTCTTGCTTAGGGATGGATATATTCATTGTTTTCTCATGAAATATAAAGATGAACTATGTTTCTGCAAGATACCAGATATATGAAATATGCAGAACAGAAATAAAATGCTAGAAATGGCAGAATAACAGTAAAATATCCAGCATAATCTTCACAATAACACAGAAATGATATAAGAATAGCAATAGAAATATCACTTTGATTCAGAAAGCAATGTTCACAGGCCTCTTCGAGGGGG
>ML790331.1:189652-203195 GCA_009831015.1 Picea engelmannii | reverse complement strand
TTGTCATGAAGTCTGCTTGAACCATCAAAAGTAATTAGAAAGTTCTTGAACATAAAATATTCAATTCTAATTATTAATAAATCACCATAAATTATGATTAAACATCAGTTACCTCATAGGTATGTAATAATTGTTTAAAGGGCATGTCTGATGAGGAAAATAGGCATAAAGTGCATCAGTATTAGGAAAACTTGATCAGGATATGGGCAAGATAAGGAAATTAGAGGTGACAAAAAGGAGGCTCAACAAGAATGAATCTATCTATCATCATTTTTCAATCATCAATAAAGATTAAAAAATGTGAAGAAGAACTCAAAAAGACATATGTTGCGCAACTATCAAAGCATCCACTTGTGCATTTAATGATTATTGAGGAAGGTTTTATTTGGATTTTGGGTTCAAATTAAGTTAAATTTTTATATTAAATCCATTCAACATAAATCCCACAAATATTTCCTTGCAAAACCCTCAATTTCAATCACACTATGCACAGGTTGCAGGGCACGTTGCGAAAATGACTATTTTAGTGGTCAATTTCAAGATCTCTTTCTGAACAAATGGAGAGGATTTTTGAAAAACCCAAAGAGTTTTTTGTCAAGAATGAAACCAATAACAGAAAACTATATCATATTTGAAACAAGTGTTATATTTCGGGATATCTGAATGAATATTTACAACCCAGTTTTCCAGATTTAAGCATTTAATGATTTCATGTTTTAGTCATCATTTTTGGGTGCATATTCCGAGAAGTTGGAGAGGAATTTTTAAAACTCAAAAGAGGTTTGTTTCACACAATAACAAAAACATTTCTCATGTTTTTCACAACTATCATGGTTAGAGGATATGAAATGATATATGAGGCCTATTTTCTAGAATTCCGCCAAGCCAAATTTCCTGTAGGTTACTGTTGCACAGCAACCTTGCTGCGCAACTGTCAAAAAATGTCCAAAATGCGTCTAGAATGTATCCAGATCAACATGGAAAGCTCCACATAGGTTCCAAGTCATATTAAACTTGCTCCAAGTTCAAATATCACCATATCAGTGATTCAAACACCTTTTTTGTCAAGTAGTTATGATGTAATAAATGAGTCTAGTTTGACTCCTTGTTTTTAGTAGTTTATTTAGATTTTGATGCCAAAATTTGTGTAACTGTAGCTTAAATTAGACAAGTTGTTGAATTCTATTTTAGGGGGATAGGAAGAGAATTTTTGTATATATTTTATGGAGCTACATCATCTCAATTTGGTTGGGAGTGTATGAGAGTTTTCATTGACTGAATATTGAAAACATTTTCTGGAGATTAATGAAATTGTGTTTGTACCAGAAGTCCCTATAAGATGATATAAGAGATTCATGTGATTATTTCCTTTTATGCTTGTGTTTCTTCTGTTTATATGTTCTGATTAATTTATTTAATTTTGTATGTGTATTTCTTATTTAAAGATTCAGTGAGGTGTATGTAACAGAATTCACTTAAAATTAGTGCTCTGGTATATATAGTTTCATATCCTTTCTTCTACAATCACTCTAGGATTCATCCTTGATATATGCCCCAAGGGTTTGTTCATTTTCTCTGTAAAATCCATCTACAACAACATTTGAATGTGTAAAGGGAATTTTTCTACCTTGCCTCTGAGGTTGTCATATTTTAATTAACCAAGTTCCCATCAAATTATCATTGATCTCTCATTTTGACTCCATTGCCCAATGGAATTTCTACCCACCTTTCCACAAACTCTATAAATTTAATCTTGCCTTAGACATCTAGCCTTTGGAAAAAATTCCAAAACAATCCTTTCAATGATTGATTTGAAGAGAGAGATCCCTCCCTAAGTTGGAAGGGCTAGCTTTCATCCTCAAGTTGGTTTGCTTCCTCAATGAAAAGCAATTTACAGAGTGATAACATTTTGGCACCGTTGCCAGGGAGTGAAAGATTTCATATTCCCTGGGAAAATAACGACACAGACTAGAGATGATTGTTGATGGTGAAAAATGGTCAGACACAAGAAAGCTGTGTACTTTTCACCTTGTGACTCCAACCTTGAAGAATCCATAAGTTTAAATTTTCATTGGTGACTCGATTATCTCAATATGAGTTTCATGTATGTAAGGTATGCCCTTGTGCATCAATCACATATTCCAGGTTTTCCAAAAGGAATGCCTAGTGTCGATTGGAAAACTTATCTTCCTAGATTCAAATATGGAAAAGGAGATGATGTTTCCTTGCATTTGATTAAGTTTCATATGCATGTGTGTAAGTTGAGAGTTCAATTTCATGAAGACTTCCTGATGAAGATGTTCATGGTATCCTTGGAGGGAAATGCACAATTATGGTATGAAAAGTTTCCATCTCGTAGTTTGTATTCTCTTAGATAATTTCACACAACATTTTATGAGCATTTTAAAGAACATTATCCATCCTTATTGATGGTAAAAAAATTATTGTTAGCATTTTGAGAATTTCATTCAGCATTTAGAAATTTTTTATGGTGATGAAGAGTTCATGGATGAGGAAATATTAGAGGCTCTTCATGAAAAACCTTTTCAACATTAGGAAGAAATGTTAGAGTCTAATTGTCAAGATGCTCAGGAAATTTTTCAGAAAAAATTATCTTCTCCTTTGACCGAAGATGAAGTTGATCAGGATTTTAATCATGAAAACCATGTTCCATATTTTGAATTTGATGATAATTTGCAGAAGATTTTCCAATCTTTTTTTGATTGAACGTATGAGGATAAAAATTCATATCTTTGTCCAGATTGTGCATTTCATGAATCTTTGTTTCAAGAACAAGTTGGTCAAAATCATTTTTCTGAAGAAACAAGTATACAAACTCTAGACACTCAAACATTACATATCATAAATCTTGAAGAAAGAAACAACCCAGTATATGGTGCTCTTCAATAAAATGCATAGTATGGTAATGAGGATAATAAACCACAAACTCAATTAAACATGTCATCTTGTCAAGAAATTGTTTATCATGAGTCTCAGGAAAATAACGAGCTAGCTCATAATGGTTATACTTCACAGTTACAAGGAGATAATGTGAAAGAAGCCATTGTCCTTGATTCTTATGGGAATCAAAACAATATTCTCACAAAGTTACATGAACATGAAAATATTGTCTTTGATCTGGATGAGCAGTTTGTTTCCATTTTATTTAAGGGTGATTGACTTCATTATATAGAACAATCAACAATTAATCAAGAAGGATATTATTGTCTTTTTTTTTCATGATCTTAAATATTCTTTTGAAAATCTATTAAATTCATCATAGAAGATGAACTTTGTGTTCTTCACGAGCTCTGGAAATTAGTTTATGTTGAGTTTTGAGTTGCCACATTTTTATTTTTTCTATTTGCTCAAGAAAGGTATGAGCATAATTCAATTTAGTAGCCATCTCATTTCATGGTTACATTGGCACTTTTGCATCATTTGGTAGAGTAGTGATTTCATAATTTATAGTATATAGGTGTGCAAATAATTTTTTTGGGCAAGAATCTTTTTCAACATATTTTAGTTTTAACTTTCAGATTGCATAATGGTTTTCATTTAGTGCATTTTTCAGTTGCAGTAATTGTTATCACTGAAATTTTGTCCGCAAATGGTTACAAGAATCCAGCATCGTCAAACAGTTATGAGGTCACCGATGGACCAAAATTACCACAAAATCATTTCCAAAGGGTCAAAAACTATACAACCAGTGATAAAATTAAAGTGCACTATGACTACACATGGCGCGCGTGCACATACACAAAACAAAAATGCAGGAAAAGCACACATGCACCCGATGTGCAATTGTGGTCACTAAAAGCCACACACATCTGAGAACGATGCATTTATGAGATTGTTCGGCATCCCACCCACTTCTATTTCAGCTTCCAAGTTGATTTGACACCCAAATCTCAACTAGATCCGACTGGGTGGCTGGTCAAAGACCTAAAAATTCCCTAATTAGCCTCTTTTCACACTACAAGTTGGTTGCACAATACCTCAAAGAGGTGCTATAAAACAAGGCCATGGGTGCACTTCATTTTTAAAGAATTCAATAGAAAAGTTATGTCGCTACTATTCTCTTGAAGAAACCTCTATTCTCATCAAGAGTATACTAGCACCATTACATTAGGCAATCCATCTCACCCCTTGAGTGGATTAGCTTGGAATTCTTTCACCATTTCATTCAAAGTTGTAAGAAGAGCTTATTTGTGGGGGTCCAAGAGCCCTCCCTTGGAGGAAGAAGGGACTCATAGTCCTCTTTCTTCTTGGTGTTTTCTTTCACTGATATAAACCTTACTATTGGTGACATGAGTCTTATTGGTTTTTTTGTTCTTATGTCCCTATGCTCACTAGTTTAGTTGTTATTTTATTTCTTAGTTTAATTCTTAGTTGTTCTTTTATATTTATTTCTCTAACCCTTTCCCTTACAGTTGTCCTACTTAGCTAACCCAACTAAGCTTGTAATCACCTATGTTTTTCTCATTTAGGTGGAAAAGGAGGCGCAAACGATTGGCAACTCCACTGGGGAAAGGTATCAATTTCCTATCCCATTTGGGTTTTTATAGCTCTTGTTTTGGTTTATTTAACTTGCAGGTGCATTAACCGACCCAAGCCGACCTGCAAAACATCCAATTCCAAGTTGAATTGAGAGAATTCCATCTGAAATTTTCTTCACGGTCGTGTGTCTGCTGTGCACGGGTTTATTGGCCCATAGTCGTGCATCGTGCACACATGCGCCAAAATCACAGTGTTGTGTTGCGCACTGGCACCCAAAAGCTCGTTTTGGTCTATGCACAGGCGCTCAGTGCGCCTCTGTCTACACTGAGACCCGCGCACCTGTGCAAAAAAATACACCTTGTAAGGTTTTTTGTGATTTGGGGAAGGCTCCTAACCTTCTTATAAGTTATTTCATGTATGTTGTAATCTGCACCACACTTAGTTCCCTCTTCATATAAAGGGATTAGTCAAAACACATAGGCACTTAGGGGGTTTAAAATCATTATTTTCTCTTTTTCTTTCATTTTGCCACATGGATGGCTTGCTTTGACTAAAAGTATAATTTGGAATCATTTGTAATCACATAAAACTTGCATTGAGACTAGAATTTGGATAACAATTTCTTAGTATGCTCTTCTCTCGCGCTTCCAAGCGACCTTGAGAATCAGAAAAAGATTGTAGGACAATTTCACCTCCCTTAAAAAGAATAAAACCTTTAGGAGAGGACAACAACCCCTCTTGGGACTCCTCTTAGTTTATTTTTCAAACACATCTTAAGATTGTAACGGGCCCATACATGCCCACATGCTACAAAGATAGGATAGTGTTGAAATTTACATTCTTAGATTAAATCACTAGGGAAATTTAAAGGTTTTGTAACGGGACCATACATGCCCACATGATCACAATCTAGGATAGTTTCAAATATTTTTTCTTAGATTAAATCACAATAGGGAGTTAAAGGAATAGTAAAGGACCCACATGTCCGCATGCTAGTTTCCCAGGGACTTTTGAATTACGCAAGGTTGTACCAAAGACACTTAGTTAATTAGGTAATCAACACTTGTAAGGACCAAGTGAAATCCACATGGATCAAGGTGACACCTAATTAATTAAAACATTGGCACACTTTCACTCATTCACACACAAAAGTGACTTATCACTCACATAGTTTTCTTCTCGAAACGTGGAGGTCAAAAGTAAGCTTCCTCCAAAGGGATTCTGAAACACCCCACCCTTTTCTTGACGAAACTATCCACTCCCATTTAATTTCAACGAGGTTGGCTCACACCCCCAATCTCTCAAACAACCACATCTAATTTTTTTCTATAAACTCACTAATTTTTCCTCCACAGAAGGTGCCAAAAGAAATTTTTTACTCTAGGTAGGATTTCGGGGATAGGCATCCAAATAACTCCCCTTTATCTAGTTCTCACATTGTCAAAACAATAGAAGTTGTCAAATAGGGAACTTTAAATCCTCCAAGTCAAGTGTTCCTAACACCATAAGGCAGGGAGATACCCATGAAGGGTTGAAGGCCGAGCTCCGATTGTTCTGTGCATCCCCCCTTGAGCCACCCACCTCTTGGATGGGATCCAGCCCGTGACCCATTTCTTAGGCCAAAAATCTAAATGCCACACTTTGATCGAGGTACCTAGTGACCAAATTTTAGGACATCTACCCAGGTGGAAATTGTGGGCTGCAATTGCACCTTGATCGGATTTTGTGTGGCTATTGGGAAATATCGCCAGCTCTTTCGGGATATGCCCCCTTTACCCCTCATTATAACTAATTATTTCATCCTTCACTAGTTTCTCTTCCGGTGACTTCAGACCCCACTATTGACTACTATTGGAAGGTCCAGTGTTATTTGAGAGCAAGTACGTTACATATTTTAGGACATGAGCATTTGTTTTCTTTGATTCCCCACACGGACAAAACCCACTTATCCACATATATGTTTCTTTTTCAAAAACACTTTATGTATGATGTACTTTTGATTACATTTTGATTTAGATATATATCGTGTTAAGTTCAAAATTTGCAACAAAGGCTCGTGTTTAATTTTCTCTCATCACAATTTGCACACATCCACTCAAATAGTCAGACATCATAGGGAACCCACAGAACCCCCGTCGTTCTAGACGCTTTCTAAACCTCCCTCCTATTTTAGGGTGATTTCCTAGTCTTTCCAACTCATCGGCCCCACCTTCTCACACTCCAGTGAGTCCCACTGTCTTAGGATCAACTTTGCTTGGTTCCACATTACTTGGGTCCACTTCCCAAGTCCCTCCGTCCACTCGCTCTCCTTTATATGGAAGCGGGGGGCCAACGTCCTTTTAAGGAGGAAGTACCAATCCACCTAGCCCCCCTCAAGGGTCAGGCTCATAGAACACTCACACCATGGCTAGAACTAATCCTCCGCCCCCACTACAGATGACATATTTGGCCTCTCTTAACATACCATATCTAAGAAAACTCACAAATGATCCTATATTGCATGATCCCACATGGCTTGCAATGTCTACCAAACTACCTCCAGACATCCCCAAGTTTGAAGGAAAGGTAGGAGATGAACCTGCCACCCATGTCATGAATTTCCACCTATGGTGCTCTTCCAACAACATTATGGATGATTCCATCAGACTACAATTATTTCAATGCACACTCACTGGCCCATCAGCCAAATGGTATGTAGACGAAAAATCAGGGTCCCATGCGACTTTCGAGTCCTTGGCCAAAGTATTTTTGACCTTCTTCCAATTATTAATCCGCCATGACAATGGTCTTTAACTACTCTTTAATTTCAAACAAACCGCAGTCACACATATCGCTGATCACATTCACGAGTGGTGTAGACGGTGTAGTTTGTGCAAAGCTGAAACCACCAAACAATAGTGTCTTGACTAGTTTCTCAGATCACTTGTCTCTCTCCTCGGTAAAGATGTAGCTTCCACCTTCCCTCAATCATAAGAAGAAGCCATCAGTAAGGCTCAATAATATGACCTCATCTATTCACAATCAGGGTACCTATACACAGTACTTTCTGATCTCCCAAAATCAGTGCCATTCAGTCAAGATAAATTCGGGATGTCTCACTCAACAGACGGATTGATTGGTACTACCTTGCACCACAATCCACAACCCCAACAACCACCAATGTATGGCACACCTCAATATCCACCGGCGTATGGGGGAACCTCTTATTACCCCCCACCCCCTTATCAACAACCATACCCTGTTTCTATTCCTCCACCCATCAGTGGGCCACCGCTGGCACCCCCAATACACCCACCTATCCAAAAAAAAATCTGGTACCCCCTCTACCTCAGCTTATACTCTAAGTAATAGTGAAAGCGTCGTGCCTTCCTACGTACCTTACAGATCACAACTCCCAAAGAATCTGTAATTTCCATTCCCTGGTCCTCCACAGCCCATGGCACCCCCACACTCTCACGCTGGGGTGAATTTTGTTCAACCCTCTCCCATTCAGCAATATCAAAATTTTGAACAACTGAATATGGAAAATCTAACCCACCCATTGAATAATGCCAAAAAGAAAGGAAGAAACGGGAACAATAACAACCCAGGTCAAGGAGGGAATCAACCCCAACAAAACCAACCCACTGGGGGCAACCAGAACCAAGGGAATCAGAAATCCCAGGGGGGAAATAACAATAGGTGTCAAGGGAGAAATAACAATACTATTAAAACCACCTTCCCTTGTGCCCTTTGTGGTGATTTTGGTCATTATACTCATCATTGTCCCAAAATCACTAATTTTAAATGGCTGAAAGACTCAGGCAGTCTACCACATCCTCTAGAACCACCTGCCCCTTAGCAGGCCCCACAAAAATACGTGCAACAACCCCCCCCCCAACCATACTGCAGAATCCCATTCCGCACCAGGGTGTGATAAACACCCAACAAGACACACAGCCTACCCCACCACAGTTGGGACAGTATCTCAATCCAAAAAATACTACAGATCATACTATCCTCCTCACCAGTGAGGAAGAAATCCTTCTACAAACACATAGTCATCAATACCATGCACCTGCTGAGTCTCCTCCGACTCCCCCCGAAATGATCCCAACACCGACAGGACCCCCGTTGGTAATTCCTCTCCCAAACGCCAAAACACCTCTTCACATCCATCGCATCCCATTGCGCAGGAATGTCCACAACCCCCAGGCTAGGGCAGCTCATAATTACAGTTTGGTCAATGACTTAGCACAATCCTCGGCTACCATGTCAGTCTTAGAGGTCCTTCAAACTTGTCCCACTCAGCGGAAATCATTACTTTCCACCTTGGGGGAAGTTGAACCCACAGATACCTAACACATCACATTTGATCTCGACAGTGGAGAACTTCGCCTTCCCACTCTAATCGCTTTTCAAATTCCAGTAAAAATTTGGAACATTACAATTCATTGGTGCATCATCGATGAAGGTGTATCCACATGCATTATGTCCAAATCTGTATGGCAGAAACTTGGTTCCCCCGAACTCATCCCATCTGCCATTACCTTAAGAGCTTATGACAGACGACCATCGTCTCCTGAAGGGCTCTTCCAAAATGTCCCCGTAGAACTCGGGGCAAAGACCATTCTCATCGACATTGAAGTTATCGATGCTCCACTCGATTATAATATCATGTTCGGTCGTAGCTACATGTACGCTATGAAGGCAGTTTCCTCTTCCGTCTTTCGAACGATGATGTTCCCCCATAACGGGAAGATCATTACCATTGACCAAGTCTCACATTACGAGTCTAACCCTTCTTCCAACATCGATAACATTCTCCCTCTCATACACATGAGTCATGACACATACCCACTCATCGAAATGGGTCCCAAAATTTTCAAAGACCCATCATTGTTAGGAACATACCATGGTGCACCACCGCTCCTTCATCCTTCCAATCAAGTATGTGTCGTATCATCCAATGGAACTGACATAGAGGATACCCTTCCTCCTAGGGAGTCTTCTATCATATCTGATGTCCCACTAGTCACAGAGCTCCCCCCTCATGAGCCTCCTGCGAACTTTTCAGCTCCACCATTCCACAATTTCACCTCTCCCCAAGGCCATATCCCAGTTTGGGAGACAGTTCCCCAAGCCATTACTCAAATTCCCTTCTTCTACCCTCCACTTGGCATACAAGCTTTCCAAGTAGCTGCAACGCTTACCCTCCCTAATATGGTGTTAGCAATTCCAGTTTGGTATTTACATCCACCAGAGATGGTCCCTCAACCATCCCTTTCCCCCCAAACAAAAGGAATACTAATGACGATTCCCATACTCACTCCCACCATACCCTCTACACCCCCACTCACTATCCTCCCTGCCACAGTTGGGGGTAGGCAAAAGAATAAGGAGCCAACAACTCCACTTCCCCCACACATCCAACCTCCTTTCACACTATGTGAGAAAGATGGACACCAAACCAACAACTGCCCATCTCTACCCAAGTTATGAAACCTAATTCCACTCAATCAAACACCATCAACGCTCGCCACTATAGCAAGCACTGCCACTAGCCCCCCTCACTCAAGTAGTAAAGAGCTGTGAACCAAATTCTCTTGCGCTATATGTTCATAATATTTCCATTGTACACACCATTGCCCAGCACTGCCATGCTTCCGGTAGACATTATCTGCAGTACACCAAAGCTTCCAGAACAAACCCAATCCAGCTACATCATCCCTACCACAAATCACTGACATCCATTATGTCACAACTTCAGTCAATGAACGTTTGAGATGCCCTTTCTCTCTATGTGAATCCTTAGATCATTTTACATACCAATGTCCTATGATCATTTAATACAGGCAATGCCAATTGAACCTTATTCAAACCCCTGCACCCCCTACAGAATCGATGGTTGACCTTACCTCATCACTAGAGATTCTTCATATAATTTCTCCTGAACCCGAGGCACTCCCGAGTCCTCCATGGTTCTTAGATGACTTATCCGAGGATTCACCCCCAAATCCACCCAATTCTCCCATTCATTTCCCTATGGAAATTTTACATCCAACTACCACTGGTACTCCTCAATACTTTGGTATTTGGTTTACGTCGAGCGAACCATCGCAACCTCATTGCATCATTTCCCCTGCTTCTTCATCACTAGGGGATAGCCACACGGCGACAGTCACCAATATCACTCTTCACGACCCCTTGTATTCCCGCCAATTCCACTGTGACGAGGACATACTCGAAGAGTTAAACACCCCCGAATACCCATGGGATGCACTACACCACAGAGCGCTCTTCTTTCCATAGGAATCCTCCACACCTCCTAACCAACACCCCATATACGCGGTCGAAACCAAGGATTTCATCCCATTAGGTCATATCGACTGGTTCAACAACCCCATTCTTGCCCCTAATTCTTTTGAAGAAGGCAACATGGCCAACATTTCCTCGACCATCAAAATCGATATTTCCATAAAAAATGGAGTCTTCGAGGAAATCACCATTGGCACCGCTTGCGCTCCTCAAGAAATCACCGCCTACAAATCCCTCTTCCAAGAATATCGAGATATTTTTTCCTAGTCATACACAAAAATGCCTAGCCTTGATCCCTCTATCGTCGAACATCGCATCGACACTTGTCTTGACATTACACCAGTTCATCAAAAATAGCAACCGCTACACCCATACAAAGTAGCGGCCATCAAAGCTGAGATTGACAAATTACACGTGGCTGGGTTCATCTACCCCATCGCCTATACATCATGGGTTTCCAACCCTGTATTTTTTCATACCCCATCCAGGTACACATGCTCATGTTCAAAATTATCAAATAGATGCTTGTCTGTTTGATTCACTTCAGATATTGTTCACGGTGGGTATTTGGTTTTCATGTGTGCAGGTACTGGGTCATCATACATCAACGCAACCCCTTCAAGTATATAATCAACAATGGCATGTAATCATTCCCTCTGAATCTCCATTGCATCTCCAGTCACACCCTCTAACATTTTCCTCTAGGATCCCCATCTTCGGCTCTGCAGTACCGACACCTCCATTGCCTCTTAGGTACTTTCACCCGGTAGCACTCTCCCCCACATGAGATGTCCCATTCATAGAACCCTTTTGCACTTTGACACTCATGCTGTTTTTTCAACCCTTTAGGGATGGGAGTCTCGATAGTCTTACATCATGTCACGAATCAGCCACATACTCCTTCTCCTCATTTTGCTAGCTTTCTCAATCGACTCCCGGATTATCTCTTCAAGGTTCTATTTTGAATGCACCTCCGCAGTATCATGAACCCTCCATTTCATCCACAATCAGTTTTCCCCTCTACAAATTTCCCTCCATTTCACCTACCTCATACAGAAACCCACCCATGGGGCCCCCACCCTCCACCAGTTCTCCAAGAAAATTGCGCCCTAACCGGCCCAACCATATTACATTGGGGCACCCATTTCTATATTTGTATGCTCATCCCAAATTATTCTTTATTTATTTGGTAAACTATACAAATCCTTTGTTTCCAGCATTTACATATATTTTTGTCGTCACCTCCGACGACCTTCTTCCCTTTTTTTGGAAAACGCAACCCATGTTTCCCTTGGTTGGGGAACTCCTTATCATCTACCCCTGTTGACATCGTCCATATACTCTGAGTATCCCACAGTCCACTTACCTCTACCCTTTGAGTTTGTTCACTTTGTCCTACCTCTGGCACAACTTATCCCATGTCTTGTTGTCCCCCTGACACTCGACCTAGTTGAACGGCTGCGGCCACTTATACTTCGCACATACCCCCAACCAAGGGTAGTCTTGTGTCTCCATACATATTGATTTCATCCATGTACCTCCTCAGTTCCTAACCTCACCTAGTAGATTTCACAAAGCCCTTTGCTTCTTGGAGTCGCGTCCCCCTTTTTGTCGACATCAACACAGTTTCCATAAGGGCGACAATATCTTGATTCGCATTACATTTCCAATGACAGGTCTCGAATGACACAGGGAGAACCAAAATTGCTCCATGTTTTCATTGACCCTCGTAACATTCGACTTCAACACTTTCTCATGTTACAGTGGGTCTTACTTTGCGACTATCATAGTTATTTCTTATATTTTCCGAAGACCTATGAACTTGGATGGGCTATCAATGCCTACAGAATCCATGATATTTCTTACAGATGTCACTGCCTACTGTTCAAAGTATGTTCCTCTGCAGAATTTTCTTTTGCCTTTCTCACGATCTCCCCTGAGGGCGCCTTAGTTGTCTACATCAACACACCATTCCTTTTTGAGTTACATGACACGACCATGGGGCATGCCCGCCTTGTTTGTACACAGTTTATTTTTACACACCTTATGGAAGGTTGGGTTCTACAGGTTCCCTTCTCCCTCCAATGGGTAACTCTTGACAATCCCACTATCTCTCTCTCTTACAATGACACTCTCAATAGAAGAAACATTGATGAATTTCAGCTATACGTATGCTCCTAACCTCATCTATCAGGGGGCATTTGTTATCACTGAAATTTCATCCGCAAATGGTTACAAGAATCCAGCATCGTCAAATAATTATGAGGTCACCCATGGACCAAAACTACCACAAAATCATTTCCAAAGGGTCAAAAAACATACAACCAGTGATAAAATTAAAGTGTGTTATGACTACACAGGGCGCGCATGCACGTGTGCAAAACAAAAACGTAGGAAAAGAACACATGTGCTCGACGCGCGACTGTGGTCGCTAAAAGATGTGCATATCTGAGAATGACTTATTTATGAGATTGGTTGGCCTCCCACCCACTTCTGGTTCAACTTCCAAGTTGATTTCACACCCAAATCTCAATTGGATCCGACTGGGTGGCTAGTCAAAGACCTAAAAATGCCCTAATTAGCCTCTTTTCACACTACAAGCCGGTTGCACAATACCTCAAAGAGGTGCTATAAAACAAGGCCATGGGTGCACTTCATTTTTAAGGAATTCAATAGCAAAGTTATGCTGCTACTATTCTCTTGAGGAATCCTCTATTCTCATCAAGAGTATACTAGCACCATTACA
>ML790331.1:169806-186314 GCA_009831015.1 Picea engelmannii | reverse complement strand
CCCCCCCCCCCCCCCTCAAAGTAAATTGTATGTAAAAATAAGTATTGATAGTTTCTAGGAAAATGTGTCCTTCACTGCAAGATGACTACGCAGAGAATGGAACTTCTTCTTAGTGAAGTTCTTGGTGAATATGTCTGCAGTCTGTTTTGTTGAAGGAAAAAACTGCAAGTCGATGATCCCCTCATGTACTTGCTAGTGGGAAAACCCCCCCTTTAACTACACTAGGGTTCAAGATGTAGACAGAGCGAATAACCATCTAAAAGATAATAAATTTTCTATTCTACCCCAAACATACCAAAAATAATGTAAAGAAAGCGAAGAGAGAAGAGATCGGGTAACTATACCTTTGATCCCACGTCTAGTGATGATCTCCTCGTGCCTAGATGTTCCACTGACTGCACGTCTCCTCAAGCATGTTATTATATACATAAGTTAGGTTTAGATGTTAAAATGCTAATTATAAATCAATAAAAATACTCAAGACACCATCATTTGGGACAGTAAAATGTAATTCTTTTATTCATAAAAAAAAATATTATACCTTACAATCTAAGTCGACAATCGTTCCGCGAACCTAGTCTGGGCTCCTCTTTACCATGCTCTAAGTTCACCTTGTATGAAATTCATCTCTCAACCTTCAGATCACTTCTATGGAAGGGAATGGGTTAAATGGAGGAAGAAGGGGATGATGAGGGAATGTTCAGGCAATATCTCACAAAAGGAAGCAATATCTTGGGCAAGGAGGGGAAGTGAAATCGTGAAGAGTTTCATTTTTCTTATGCTTATATATGAAATGAGACACCAACACCTCATTTTATATGACAAAAGGAAAGTTATTTGGTTGGGTGGCGGGCTATAGAAGGTGGATTAGTTTCGAAACTTCCAATAGCCCGTAAATTTCAACACATTCCTTGTAACTTTTTATTTTTTGCAACTTTTGCAAGTATACGCGGGATGTAATGGTGCAGCATGTGTATGTACGTGATATGTAGTGGTGCATAAATCATATGTACGCGGACAGTAATCATTCAGGGTGCGTACATCTTCAAAAAAATGGTTTTTTAAGAAAAGCTTCTTAGCAGTGCTTTGGAAAAATATGCAAGTAAAAGGGCCAAGGCCATGTGTGCATGAGTAGGGAATTTTAGGGCTATAACATATGCCCCATAATGTGTGAGGTCATAATATAAACTGATGGCCGAAATGAATTACAATATCTTCACCAATGTACTAAAACGAGTGAGCCCAGGACCAGAGTTCAGGAGGTGGGATCTGCAAAATAACAATTGTCTCTTTGAGGCAGGAATACCCATGCTCAGGATGAAATAAATCATGGATGCCAATCAAATACACTGCAGATCCATTTCATATAAAAATATAAAGTGTATCCGTAAGAAATACACAACGGATCTACATCTCAAAATCAATCAAAGATATAAAAATATAGTATTCATCTTCAAGAAGTTAGTGGCACCTGATGGGTGGAGATGAGGTCTTCATAGCTCGAGAAACAACTTAAATATCTTCAAAACTCAGGTAGGAGTATAATGGGAGTGTATAAATCACTACCCTGAGGTCTTGATGGATCATCGGGAAAACACATGAGGATCTCGATGATTAGGCAGAGAACTTCGTCGATTTTGAATCAGGACTTGACTGGACTCTCAGGATGGCTGCCTCATGAGGTTAAGAGACAAACTGCAGAAAGGCTAACTCGGGTTGGGTGAAACTTGCCTTGGACAAAATCATGAAAGATGATCAGACTCAAGTAGCATGACATTGACATAAGTTCATGATGCAGGAGGCAATGGAAACTCTCCATGTGTTTGGAAGAGTAACCAAACGAAGGAGGACACAACTCTATGTAGCGAGAAAAGCTTCCTAAGGTCATACTAGATCCCAATGCTTGATGAAAAAATGGAAGGATCTGCTTTGTCCAAGGGTGACTCTTTGTGCTGCTAAAAAAATAATACATATTTCATGTCCCCTCTTTTTGGGATATTTGATTTTTTTGTCTTTTTCAATTTTTTAAAGAGCTTGAAAAAGAATAAAAGAATGCTATGTTACAAAGGAGGAATGAGTGTCGCAAGAAAGCATACTAGTTCCAAGTGCAAGGAACATACTAATTCTCACAGCAAGGAGACATGTGGAGGAAAAGGACACTCAGGGAAAATTCCTCCATGGGTCAAAGTGTCAAGTCACAGAGGCAGTAAGAGTTACAAGGCTTGCGTATAAGGCATGCTTCAAAGGTTTAGTTGAGAGCAACATGGAGCCAAAATTAGGCCAAATACTTAGAGATGCAAATGTGATTAAGCAAGACACAATGATACCCCTTCCATGTAATTTATACGAGCCCAGAGAAGGTAAGATCGATATTTTTTTCACAGTTAGAGAGTCTGCCAAAACATAAAAGAAGACTCGAGGGAGTACTATTTTCGAAGATAGTCTATTCAGTTCTAAAAAAGGGGTAAACTTTCACTGAAAACACATCTATTCAAAACCATTTTAACGAGTGTGAAAAAGACAAGATCACTCGAAAATCTTTTCAATTTTAAGGATTCTGAAAAGAGTTTAACTATGGACTCATAGCCTTTTTTTGAGTTTAGTCTCCTTAGCCCGAAAAAGTATAAAAGTTACTGAGTATAAATCTCCCAGCGAGACGAATCTCCTGAGGCGTACCTTTTTTTGCTATAATCTACAGGCTGGAAAAAGGGTTAGACTCATGCCAGTAGATGTTCTTCTAGACTAATTTAACGAGTGTGAAGGAACAAGGTCACTCGACAATCTTTTCAATTTTAGGGAGTCTGAAAAGAGATTAACTATGGACTCTATGGAGGTTATGTTTTCGTAAGTAATCTCCAAGGCCCAAAAAAGGTGATAACCCAAAACCAAGAAGAATGTTCCTTTTTCGAAGATTTTGTCCCTCAGACCCAAAAAAGAGTTAAACTTATGCCTGAGAATACTCTTCTAGCGAAACGAAGTTCCTAGAGCATACCTTTATTCGTGAAATTGAACGTTCGGACTGGAAAAGGGGTAAAATACCATCGGATAGACGTGCCTTCAAATTTGAGTTTGGAGAGCGTGAAGGGAAACAAGATCGCTCAACAATATTTTCATGTTTAGAGAGTCTAAAAAGGGCTTAAAGAAGACTCCAGGGGGATACTTTTCTCAGTTAATCCAGACAAGATTGAAAATAATAAATACAGTCTCGTTGGATGTTGCTTTCGAATTTTAAAGCGAGCTTGAAAAACAACAAAGCATATTCATTTGGGAGTCCCGAGGGTAAGGCCAAGAATGATGGTGCATCAAATGAATGAGTCTTAATCTCTTAATCATGACAGGACTAACAAGGAATCCTGAGCCTATAGTCATTACTAACAGCATGGATGACAAAATGCAACCAGGATCTACCTAGGGCATCCATGTATAGGTAGGCTATGCCACCTAATTACGACAGTTCTAGAGAAAAAATGAAGGTTCTGTGTCACACTTCGGTGGGGTATGTTAGCGCCAATTCTAGCAAAGTCATGAGCACCGAGCACGACACACAAAATAAATCCATTTCAGGCCTAAAATCAAGTGAGCGGGCTTTTGTTTTCAGCAGCAAGGATCCATAGATGGACCAGATCGACGATCATCGGGTAGGCTTGAATCGCAGAATTGCATGAGGTATAGCGCATTGCATCACTTCTTATCACCAAAGTCACAAAATGATTACCCTTTCACGTTTTCAGCTACCGAGATGCCAAGAGACAAAGGGGTTCTTTCTTCCACTGCATTTCGAAACCCCGAAACTTGAAGCGCGAAATGTAAAAGCGCCCAAAAGCCATTTTGGCATTTTAGCTACCAGGAGTTCAAGAGACAAGGGGTGCTTTCTTCCACTGGATTTCGAAACCCTGAAACCTGAAGCACGAAATGTAAAAGTGCCCAAAATCCATTTCGACATTCTGACAACCGGGAGTTCAAGAGACAAGGGGTGCTTTCTTCCATTGCATTTTGAAACCCTGAAACTTGAAGCACGAAATGTAAAAGTGCCCAAAATCCATTTCGGCATTTCGGCTACCGGGACTTCAAGAGACAATGGGTGCTTTCTTCCACTGCATCTCGAAACCCCAAAACCCGAAGTGAGAAATGTAAAAGCACCCAAAAGCCATTTCGGAATTCTAGCTACTAGGAGTTCAAGAGACAAGGGGTGCTTTCTTCCATTGCATTTTGAAACCCCAAAACCCGAAGCACGAAATGTAAAAGCGCCCAAAATCCATTTTGGCATTTTGGCTACCGGAAGTTCAAGAGACAAGGGGTGATTTCTTCCACTGTATTTCGAAACCCCGAAACCCAAAGTGTGAAATATAAAAGTGCCCAAAATCCATTTCATCATTCTGGCTACCAGGAGTTCAAGAGATAAGGGGTGCTTTCTTTATGTTTTCAATCTCAGCCACCCTCCATGGAAAAGGCAGTTAATGAATATTGAGCAGGTGGTTGAGACCTCAGCTCAAGCCATGAATGCAGGGCATGGAGGTGCTGCAGGTAGTCTGCCCAAGATTGTCCCGTGTGTAGGTTTTCTCAAAAGAGCCATGTCGATCTGATATCCTCGACTGATCAGAAGAACCTGCGCACGCTAAGTTAGAATTTAATGTCTCACCTACCCTCTTCCTGCCAAGAGAGTGAATTTCTCTAAGTATATATACTCAGTTTTTGTACTTTTGTAAGGATTGATGGTAGAGCTAAGCTCCCGACTGTAAATCTTTAACAAAGTCTCTGGTTCTTTGGTTATACAAATGATATTTTGAGATTTCTTGTCTAATGGCAACCAACCTCCTCCTTTCCTTGTTCCTCTGAATTTGAAATCTCGGGTATGGATGATCCAGTCGGGTGTTGTTGTAACTATATAATGCATGTTTGATTGTATTAGTTCTGCAACGTTTGAGGTTTACTTTGAAGTTTCTCTGGTCTGAGAGGATCTCATATCTGAGACTATTCCCCTTTCTTTTCTTTTAGTTACTCACCACTATGCAAATTTACTGGCCTAAGTTAAATCAAGACCTCGCATGTCCTTTCTGTTCCAACCCAGTTTTCTGAGTGAGTGATATTGTTCTAAGTTTACTTCCATTCGATCAACCCCTTTTTAAAAAATCGTGACATAAACTTATGGGCCTCAGGCTTACTCCTGCTGCAATCCAAGAGTGACTTCTGACGCCAACATTTCTGGCACCGTTTCTAGGGACGAAGTTGAAAATTTTCCCTGGGATTGAATGACATTGAGCCTCTGATTTTGAAGGTGCATCAAGCATCAAATCCTTACGCGATTGCTACTATGCACCTGGCAAATCCATTATGACGACTCCACTGTGGTGAACCTATTGTTTTAGTTGTGGCTTCCTAAGGTAGACACACGCGGTCCCATCCATAGCTACCTCTAGCTACACCTGAAGTTGATCCGGAGGTGATTTTCAGAAAAGGAAAGGCCTCTGAAGGAGAAACCTCCACCACTGAACCAGGTAATCTGCCATCTCCTTCTATAGGAACTCCATTTTCTTCTTCTCAGCTTCCTAGCATACCTTTTTCTGAAGTTTCCCGTTTCCTGAATTTCGGGAATGTTCCTGCTGAGTTTTCCCCTCCTGGTCTGGGATTGGAGGGATAAATCCTTGTCACTCCCCTCTCCCCTGAAGCTGTACCTTGGCGTAGACCCAGTACCACAGAAGATTTCCCCACTCCTAGATTTACCACTCCTCCTCTTTTTATTGTTGCTGCTACTGCATAGAGAGAATAATCTGTTGACTCAAGCCCTTTAGCCTTCTCTCTGAATCCCCCATTGTTTCTCCTTCCACCTAGAAGCTCATTTCTAGTATCCCCTATTCAAGCTCCTTCTCCTCCGAGCTCTCCTCCACCTAATATTCCTATGGCAGGAACAAATCACCCCATGACCAAAATGGAGGCTATAATAGCTTCTAGGTATGCTCCCCTTGTGTTACCTCAGCCTCTTAATGCCCTTCCAGCAGATGGCTACCTTAAGCAGCTGCCCAAGTTTACAGGTGAAGGGGACATAGCTACGGATGAACACCTTAAAGCCTTTTATAGTTTTACAGATGATCATGTTATCATGCATGCAGACGTATGGATGAGAATTTTCATCCATAGTCTTGAAGGTGAGGCTAGAAAGTGGTTTAGGGCCCTGCCTCCTGGATTTATTGATGGGATTGAGGCTTTAGATAATGCTTTTTTGAGACAGTGGGGAGACAAAAAAGAATTCATGTATTACATGACAAAGTTTGGGTCATTGAAGAGAAAGGAAGGAGAGTATGTCTCTGACCTCTCCAAGAGATTCAATAAAATGTACAATAAGCTCCCCACTAAAATAAATCCCTCAGAAGCCTCTGCTAAGATCACTTATGCTAGAACTTTTGATCCCGATTTCTGCCTTCTGTTGAGGGAAAGGAGAGAAACTACACTGGCTCACATGCAGGATGTAGCTGTTGAAGTAGAATCTAACATATTGGTTGTTGACCGACTCAGGAATAAGGATGATAGAGACATATCCAGGAAGAGACCCAAAGACTCCCAATCCAATTCCTCTCCCCTTCCTCTTTAGAAGGATGAGGTAACTAAAGTGTTGAAGTCGCTTTCAGCTAGAACGGAAAGGTGGGAGTTAGAAGGGAAGCCCATGTACAGAAATCCACAAAATATTGATAACAGAGGCTTCAGGAGGCCCGACAATAATATGCCACGGGCTTTGCCAAGGGAACAAAGGAGCAAAGATAGAGATGAGTAGAGGATCCAAACCCCTCTCCTAAATAACCTAGTTGATCATGAGGAAGGAGAGGAGATAGATGAGCTCGATCCTGAAATTCACTGTATTGAGGACACCTTCCCTTTTCCCCATTTGACTCAATCTATATATGAAGAATACCTTATAAACAGTCAAGTCAATGAGCTGGGAAAAGGGGAATAGGCCAACAAAACTCCTAACAGATATCATCTCAGGTCAAAGAAGAAAGAATAAAAACCTGCTAAGCCTGCTACAATTACTACTGGGGAAAAGAAAACTCAGAATACTTCGCCAACATCCAAAGAACCTGTTTCTGAGGTAAGGGAAGCTCCTAAACCTTTTCCCTCCTTTAGTTTTGAGCATGAAATTCAAAAGATTAGAAATCTCGTACCCCTATCAGAGCTAGTTGAAAATGAAGGTTTCAAAAGGTCCCTATCCAAGCTGCTACAATCTGAGTCCCCCCAGCCTTCTACAGACTCAGTAAATATTCAATATGAAAAGACAGCAGTTGTCCTAGGTCCCATGGTAGAAGACAGAGATGATTCATCCCCTCCCTTCTACACATCCCTGAACATACATGATAAGGTGCTTCATAATTGCCTCATGGATTCAGGAGCTTCCCACAACCTTATGCCCAAAATAGTCATGGAAGAATTGGGACTGGAAGTGACAAAGGCTTATCACGATTTGTACTCTTTTGATTCAAGGAGGGTGTGGTGCCTTGGAGTCATCAAAGACTTGGTGGTCTCTTTATTTCAGCTACCAATGAAGAGTGTGGTCATGGACATTGTAGTAGCTGATGTTCCCCCCAAGTTTGGCATGTTGTTGTCAAGATCTTGGATTAGAAAACTAGGAGGAACATTACAGATGGATCTCACATATTCCACCATTCCAGTCTTTGGAAGGGAACACAAGAGGTTATACAGATAAGCTCAGTTGGCCTACATTGTTAGTGATGAAGCAGACCCCACTAATCACCCCATCTTTGCACTTGACACTGATTTGAGGTCTAGTTTATTGTAGATCATTGAGACTCCTGAAGCCCTTTTTCAAATCAGAAAGCAACCCATATCTAATCACGAGACACCTCCTCCAACCACCTCTTTTTGGAAAATTTTCTTCGACGGAGATTCTTCTAGCGAAGGCATTGACGCTAGGGTGGTTCTTGTGTCCCCTTGGTAGGAAACCATATCTCTGTCATACAAGCTAGAATTTGAAGCTACCAATAATGTAGAAGAATATGAATCTCTTATTCTGGGTATGAGGGTTACAAAGGAAAGGAGAATTGAGGAGGTAGCAGTGTTCAGAGATACTGAGTTGATAATCCAACAAGTCAAGAATGCTTATCGGGATAAGAATCCTCGGCTTAGGGGTTACAGAAATGAGGTATGGGACCTGATTGATAATTTCTTCTCGGCTTTCAATATTTCTTTTATTCCAAGAGGGGAGAATACTTTGGCCGATTCCTTAGTTGTCTCATCTAGTCTGTTCAGGATCCCTCTACCGCCTAAGATCAAATATGGGGTCAAGATAAGATATAGGCCATCTTTTCCAGACAATATCAATCATTGGAAGGTATTCGAAGACAATCTTGAAATCAAAAAATTTCTTTAGTTCGTCGATGAATTTTCTGCATTGCACATTGATCAGGAGCCTGATCTTGAAATTCATCCTCACCCTGAAGTATTTTTAAATAAGATTCCTAATCACCGTATTATTCACCTTCCTAGAAATCACATTCTGAAGGGACTGGTCCCTTTAGAAATACTATTCGATGGGAATGATGCGGCAGTAAAGGGTAGGGTTTCAAATGGAGATGATGATACAGTGGAGTGCAATATTGGCACATAGGAGGAGCCTAAGTTTGTCAAGTTGTCAAGAAGTTTGACCAAAGAATAGACGGTCGAGTATACTGAGTTATTAAAATATGTTTCTCATGTGTTTGCATGGACCTATGAAGACCTCAAGACATATGACACATATGTCATTGAACACAAGATCCCACTGAAGGAAGAGGCTAAGCCATTCATGCAGAAGCTAAGACAGATAAATCCAGAGTTGCTGCATGTCATGGAGAGAGAAGTGAAGAAGTTGTTAGAGGCCCAAATCATTGTCCCCTTGAGATATTCTAAGTGGGTGGCCAATTTGGTTCCCGTGAGGAAGAAAAGTGGAGAAATCAGGCTCTATGTTGATTTCAGGAACCTGAACAGGTGCTCAAAGAAAGACAATTGTCCTTTGCCCACATGGAACACATATTGCAGAGAGTAACTAGTGCATCTAGGATATCCATGATTGACATTTTTTCTGGTTATAATCAGATATCAGTCATGCCTGAGGACAGAGAAAAGATAGCCTTCACCACTCCTTAGGGGACATTCATGTATGCCAAAATGCCTTTTGGACTAATGAATGCAGGAGCAACATTTTAGCGAGCCATGGACATAGCCATATTTGGGGAGAAAGATCAATTTGTGGTTATCTATCTGGATGACATTACAGTCTTCTCCAGGTCTGATAAAGACCACTACTGTCACTTGAGGAAAGTTTTCTTGAAGTGCCGGAGGTTTGGCCTTTCCTTAAATCCCAATAAATCTTTGGTTGCTATGAAGGAGGGGAAACTGTTAGGCCATATAGTATCAGCAGAGGGAGTGAGGATTGATCCCAGAAGGGTAGAGGCAATTCAAACCCTGTCACTTCCCAGGTCTAAAAGGGAAGTTCAGTCTTTTTTAGGGAAGATTAACTTTCTGAGGAGGTTAGTCTCAAATTTTGATGAGGTGGTGAAACACATCACAGCCATGCTCAGAAAGGGAAACAAAGTAAAATAGACTGTTGAACCTAGGGAATCTTTTGACCAAATAAAAAAGGCATTGACTGAGGCACCTGTGTTGATCAGTCCTAATTATTCCAAGTATTTCCTAATTTTTTCTTTTGCTTCTTTTGATATAGTAGCAGTGGTCTTATTTCAGAAAAATGAGGAAGGGTGAGAGAAATCCATTTCCTTCTTCAATAAGGCATTCAGAGATTCAGAAATCAAGTATGAGATCATGGAGAAACAGGCCTATTCCTTGGTGAAAGCTCTCAAAGATTTTAGAGTCTATGTCTTGCATTCAAGAGTGACTGCATACGTTCCTTCAACCTCTGTGAAAGACATCCTTATACAGCCTGACATAGATGGGAGGATAGGTAAATGGATTGCCAAGATCCTTGAGTTTGACCTGGAGATAAAGCCCACCAAGTTGGTTAAAGGGCAAGGTTTAGCCAAGCTACTGGCTAAATCCAATTGCAAGGCCTTGGGGGTTAGCTTCATCAACGCTTGCTTAGGAAATTAGCAAGCCGAGTCATCCAGCAAAAGCACTCAGGGTGGATTATCACTAGCAGAATGCACCTGGTACAGAGACATTTTCTACTTTCTACAAGAATTAAGCCTCCAGATGGGATGGGAAAAAGCAAGGCAAGATATTTAAAGCTCAAGGTGGTCAGATATTGCCTTATTGACCATGTCTTCTACTAGAGAGACACTCTAGGAGTGTTTCTGAGATGTCTGAATCCACAGGAAGCCCAGAAAGTTATATTTGATTTCCGCAGCGGCCTTTGTGAAGGGCATAATTTCTGGAAGACCATAGCCCACAAAATTCTCAGGGCTGGGTATTACTGGCCCACCTTATTCACTGATGTCTGCAGAGAAGTCAGAGCTTGCATCAAATTCCAAGGGTTCTCAGGAAAGAAGCAGCTCAAATATTTGCCACTAATGCCTGTAGTAGCTTCAACACCCTTTCAACAGTGGGGGTTGGACTTCATTGGGGAAATTCATCCTCCTTCTAGTGGCCAACACAAATGGATCTTGACTGCAACAGACTATTTCACCAAGTGGATAGAAGCTACCCCCAACAGGAGTGCTTTGCACAAAGTAACTATCAGCTTCTTGGAGGATATCATAGCCATATTTGGCTGTCCCAGCAAAATTGTCACCAATAATGTTTCTTCTTTCAAGTTTGAGCCTCTGGTTAAGTTCTGTAAGTAGTTCGAGATTTCGCTAATTCACTCCACTCCCTATTATCCTCAAGGAAATGGACTTGCAAAATCTTCCAATAAAATTCTAATCAAACTCATTAAAAGGTTATTGGAAGACAATAAGAGGGCCTGGGATTCAAACCTCAATTTCGCTCTATGGGCCAATCGAGTGACAACAAAGAAGTCCCTGGGCACCTCACCTTTTCAACTTGTTTATGGGACAGATGTTGTTTTTCCCACTCAGCTCGTTTTACCTGTAGCGAAATTCTTTCAAGATAATGAAGGAGAGCTAGACCATATGGTCAGAAGAATTCATCAAGTGGTGGAATTGCAATAGGTCAGAGAGTAGGTGATGGACTTAGCTCACATTCATCAGCAGAAGATCAAGCAGGATTTTGACAGGAAGGTCAGGAAGGAGGAATTTGAGCTGGGATATTTGGTGCTTAATTAGGATGCACCTAGGCAGGATAGGGGAAAACATAGCAAGTTTGATGCCCTCTGGATCGGGCCCTTCAAAATATCTGAAGTATTCTTGAATAACACGTATAGGTTGCAAGATTTGGAGGGTGAAGAAGTTTTTAACGGCCCAGTCAATGGGCATTTCTTGAAGAAATTTTTTGTTTGAGCCTTAGACGGCTCCTTTGTTTTGTAAATATTGTCTTTATTGTTTTTCTATTTATTTTCGGCTTAATAAATGACTCCATAACCCAACAGAAGGCAGATGAAACTGAAGAAGAAGTTCTTAGAGCATCACAGGGATGACTCTATCCCCCATGGAGCCTAATGTTAGCACCAATTCTTGTAAAGTCATGAGCGTCGAGCGCATCACACAGAAGAAATCCATTTCAGGCCTAAAATCAAGCGAGCAGGCTTTTGTTTTTAGCAGTGAGGATCCATAGATGGAGCAGATCGACGGTCATTAGGTAGGCTTGAATCATGGAATTGCACGAGGTATAGCGCATGGGCTCATTTCTTATCACCAAAGTCGCGAAATGATTAGCCCTTTCGTGTTTTTGGCTACCGGGATGACAAGAGACAAAGGAGTGCTTTCTTCCACTGCATTTTGAAACCCCAAAACCCGAAGCGCGAAATGTAAAAGAGCCCAAAAGCCATTTCGACATTCCGGCTACTGGGATTTCAAGAGAAAAGGGGTGCTTTCCTCCACTGCATTTCGAAACCCCGAAACCTGAAGCGCGAAATGTAAAAGCACCCAAAAGCCATTTCGGCATTCCGGCTACCAGGAGTTCAAGAGATAAGGGGTGCTTTCTTCCACTGCATTTCGAAACCCCAAAACCCAAAGTGTGAAATGTAAAAGCACCCAAAAGCCATTTCGGCATTCTGGCTACCGGGACTTCAAGAGACAAGGGGTGCTTTCTTCCACTACATTTCGAAACCCTGAAACCCGAAGCAAGAAATGTAAAAGCGCCCAAAAGCCATTTTGACATTCCGGCTACTGGGAGTTCAAGAGACAAGGGGTGCTTTCTTCCACTACATTTTGAAACCCCGAAACCCAAAGCGCGAAATGTAAAATTGTTCAAAAGCCATTTCGACATTTTGGCTACCGGGAGTTCAAGAGACAAGGGGTGCTTTCTTCCACTGCATTTCGAAACCCCGAAACCCGAATCGTGAAATGTAAAAGCGCCCAAAATCCATTTCAACATTCCGACTACCGGGAGTTCAAGAGACAAGGGGTGCTTTCTTTATTTTTTTAGTCTCATCCACCCTCCATGGAAAAGGCAGTTAATGAATATTGAGCAGGTGGTTGAGACCTCAGCTCAAGCCATGAATGCAGGGCATGGAGGTGTTGGCAGGCAGTCTGCCCAAGATCGTCCTATGTGCAGGTTTTCTCAAAAGAGCCATGCCGATATGATGTCCTCGACTGATCAGAAGAACCTACACATGCTAAGTTAGACTTTAATGTCTCACCTACCCTCTTGCTGCCAAGAGAGCGAATTTCTCTGAGTATATATACTCAGTTTTTTTATTTTTGTAAGGATCGCTGGTAGAGCTAAGCTCCTGACTGTAAATCTTTAACAAAGCCTCTGGTTCTTTGGTTATACAAATGATATTTTGAGATTTCTTGTTTAATGGTGGCCAGCCTCCTCCTTTCCTTGTTCCTCTGAATCTGAAAGCCCGGGTATGGATGATCCAGATGGGTGTTGTTGTAACTATATAATGCATGTTTGATTGTATTAGTTCCGCAATGTTTGAGGTTTACTTTGAAGTTTCTCAGGTCTGAGAGGATCTCATATCTGAGACTTTTCCCCTTTATTTTCTTTCACTTACTCACCACTATGCAAATTTACTAACCTAAGTTAAATCAAGACCTCGCATGTCCTTGTTGTTCCAACCTAGTTTTCTGAGTGAGTGATATTGTTATGAGTTTACTTCCATTCGATCACCCCCTTTTTAACAAATCATTACATAAACTGATGGGCCTCAGGATTATTCCTGCTGCAATCCAGGAGTGACTTCTAACGCCAACAGGGTCAATCCTATGGCAAAGAGGAAAAGACAATGAGATGCAAAAAGTGGAGATGAAATCCTAACTTATATGCAAAAATTTGGAAAAAATGACTTTTACCAAAGGATACCAAAAGGTGACCCATCCCAAAAATATTTACCAAACCAAAAGGAAAAGAGTACCATAACATCTAATAAGAAACTTGGAATCAGAACTAAGTGATTTACAAGCCAAGAAAAAAGAGAAAGGAGGTCAAAAAGTGGCAAAAAGGCCAAAAAAGTCTATAAATAGAAGCTGAGAGCTCATTTTCACCATTGCCGTTTGAAAATAAACCAAAAGGAGAAAACCCCCTTTGCTAAATAAGTTGATTCCAGGAGCTTCAGTGGATGAAATGAACTTCCGCTTGGACCAATTAAGTACAATTTCATCCCTCTTGCCTTTCAATAAGTCAGTTATGCATTTATTTATTTTTTTTAGGGAGCGTGCTCTCCTACAAAGAGTGTCCCTGCATGTACATGGGTTGTCCAAGGATAACCCGCGTCTGTACTTAGGAAGAAAACACTATGCTCGTGTACATACGCGACTATGGCCAATACATCTTGTGTACACCCATGCAAGCTTAGAAAAATTAAAAGGAAAGAGATAACTTCCTCCAATGTTTCCATGGAACATGATATATGTCCACTGGAGGGAGAGGGAGCACAAGGAAATAGACATTTTGGTTTGATGTTTAAGGGAGCACAAGGAAATAGACATTTTGGTTTAAGAGGAAGAGTAAATAGTGTGGGCTATGGAAGTTCTTCTAGTGTCCTTTTATGAGGGCACAACCCAGGTTACTTAATGCCCTTATTGATTACTGGAACATGGATGTAGAGAGATTCATGTTAGAGGAACATTCATTGACTCCGACGACTAAGGATATCGACTTCTTGACTAGCCTCTCGAGGAGAGGGGAACCAATCAATCTGTGGACATTTCCCCTTGGGCATTTCAACATCGAGGACTACATCCAGATGTATTGCAAGGCTAGCACTGAGAAGGTAGGTTCTTAGGTGCCTATTCATAAGATCACCAACTTGACTCTTCGGGTGATCTTGTTACTGATTAGGCAGATTACTGGATCCGCAGCCCTACACCAGGCCTCTCGAGCACACATGCATTGTGCCATTCAGTGTCAGGAGGTACACATTTTTTATTGGAGCACGAGCATTCTTATGTGCATGAAGAGAAAACTCATAGAGTGTCAGCAATGCAGCAACAAAAACTTTGGTTTTGGCACTATCTTATGCTCTTTCTTCTTTGAGAGGGTACCTAAACTCAATCACAGAGAGACAGTGCGAGAGCATGTGGCCTCCTTCCCAGCAATATGTAGATGGGAAACATTGTTGCCACGATAGGGGGGAGGGAGTACCATAGAGGCCTTCGATGAAAAGTTTTTTGACAAGTGGGCATGGCAGATTCTGTCAATTGAGGATTACCCCTACATCGGGATCAAATTTTCCAGGGATCCAAACATGCTCATGCCTCCTGAAGAGGAGCGAGGATATATAGGTAACTTGTTTTTAATGTTATTTATTTTTTAATTGATTTTTATATATATCATTTATATATGTGTATAGAGTACTGACTCTTGTGTATCTTCTATATACAGATGTGGGACTAGAGCACCCATCAAACTTCGCAAGGACTCGGCAACGTCCTCGACCAGAGGTAGGAATAGCAGCAGTTGGTGGACCAACATTCACAGAGGGACCTATAGCCAGAGAGGCTGAGAGGGTTTTGAGATGACTGGAGTGCAACCTCACTGCACTCACTCATACAGTACCCATAGCTGAGATCAAGGATCTGCCTCCCTCCATGCAACCTCATGTAGTGGGGCTGCCACGAACGTGGGTCGATCTTTTTCGGTGTTTGGCCAACATCGTGGTGCATTATGGTAGGGCCAATAGGCCCCGAGCTTAGATAGGCTAGAATTTATACGTGCCAAGGGAACCTTTTGTACTTTTATTTTTTGAGGGCATAAGCCCAACGATGTACATTGAACATTATTTTTGAGGCACTCGTGCCCACCTATGTACTCATGACACGTTTCGATATATATAGATATATATATATATATACATATTATTTTTCCTATGGATCACATTTTTTACAAATGTATGTACATCTGTATGTGTGTGCTTCTCTTTTTATGTGTGTGCAACATGCCAATCTAATATTTGATTATCTAGAGTAGCTTTCGTATGATTACATATCCTACGAACATGAATATACGTAATGTAATCAAAATAACGTTCTAAGAGACATACTCTAAGGAAACGTCTGTGAAAAGTGGGATCATAAACATGGTAAACTCCATTTAATTGGGACACAACCAGCTGAGCATCTAGGTAGACCCGGAGGTGAGAAATTCCATGTGACAAGGCGTCATGAAGCAACTCTATCACTATGTTGTACTCAACGACATTTTTTGTGGCGTCACCTAGACAAATACCTCCAGAAGATAGAAACAGGCCTCCAGGTGTGAAAATCACCCAAGATGCGGAAGCAAGCCTCCGAGTGTGTCATCTAGCATCGTCTACAAACCCAAAAAACACCTATGATTCACTTGACACCTGCCATAGTAAAAAATAAGATATAAATAACTACACGTCCACAAAACAAAAAGACAGAAACTGTATAAGAATCTATACATATGTACAAGAAGTCACCCATGTGACCAACCTAAGAATAATACTTCTTGAGGTAGAGCCCATTTCTAGGCTCTGCCAAGGCATTTCCTTCAAATTCAACTAGAGGGTAAGCACCCTTCTTCAAGACCTATTTCACAATGAATGGTCCAAACCACATGGGTTTGAACTTGCCTTCCCCTAGGGGATCTTTGTCTTGATCATACACCAGGACAAGATCGCTTTCAAAGAAAATCTGAGGATGAACAAATGGGTCGTACTAACACTTGAATCATTGCTTATGATTCTCATTGGCTGAGGCTGCATCATGACATTTCTCATCAAGTTGCTCGAGATATAGTAGGAGTTCCTCAAGCGGTGAAGTTTTCGACGGTAATTTCACTTAAAAACTTTAAAGAAGGGATCTAACACTCAATAGGTAAGACTGCTTCCAGCACATGATGATGATGATGATGATGATTAACGTCCACTAAGACCTAATTGATCTATCGGACCTTAAGAGGGTAAGTGATTACTTGTGATTCTTTAGAATTTTGTTTCTGTGCTCGAAAAGCATTAAGAGAAGCTTTCCAAGATCACC
>ML790331.1:149524-166357 GCA_009831015.1 Picea engelmannii | reverse complement strand
ATTTCCTCTTTGATGGGTTTGATATCTAATTTGTTTTCCATATTACTGAGGGTCAAATTGTTGGTTAGTTTTTCTTCTAGCTCTTTAATCCTATCTCTCAAGTTGTGATTTCCTTCAACCCCTCCTTCTTGGGTTGATTTTTTTATGTTTTTCCATTTCTTGAATTCTATCCTTCATTGTTTGGAATTCACTCTTGAACCCTAAGAATCTATCCTCTATTTGAGTTTGAATGGTATCTTTGATTTTTTATCAATCATTGCCTCTAGCTCTATTTTGAGTTTTATGTCTCTTTCTTCACTCCTTTTTTCTAATGTTTCTAACTCTATTTGGATTTTGGCATCTCTCTCTTCTCTTTTTTTTTCTACTAATTCCATATAATCGTAAAGGATCTCTAGGGTGATTTTGGGGGGCCTCACCTTGTTAGGGTGAGTTTTTGGAATAGGTGGTGGAGTGCTCATATTGAAAAGAAGAGAAAAAAGATGTAATAATTATTATTATGGATTGACTTTATCTCTCAAATCAACTTTTATTTCTGAAACATAAAATCAAAAAATAAATAAAATATATTTAAATCTCTTTACGTAAAATTAAAATTGAATCAAAGTAAAAAGTGACTCACCTCATTTCAGATGTCCAAATGATCAACCCTTTGAAGAAGCCAAAAAATAATTTATGAAGACGACAGAGAAGTCTAGAGAAACTACAGAGATTATTCTAGGTAAAAAAGGTAAAAACTACAGAGATTATTCCGTTCAAAACCCTAGATATATAATCTTAGAAATAAAATTTCTCCTAAAAAAATAAATAAACAAATAAGTATTATTCTTGTTCAAAACCCTAGATATATAATCTTAGAAATTAAAATATTATTTGCGTTGAAAACCCTAGATATATAATCTTTATAAAAACAAAAAAAAAAAGAGAGAGAGACGTTTTATTCCCGTTCAAAACCGCAGAGATCTACTATGCTCGTTCCAAACCGCGGAAAGGTGAGAAACTGGTGTCAGTATTCATAGACATTCGGTAGTCCTACAACACTGAGTACAACATCAAATGCCAATTTGACTTGGCAGAATTGATCGTTTGTTGAAGAATATTCTTGAGAGACTTATTCATAGCTTCAATGTGACAATTCGCTTGTGGGTAATAAGGTGACGAATGTTCTTTCCTAAACCAAATATTTGACGTTAACTCAGTCATCATTTTGTTTTGGAAGTGACTGCCATGGTCAGTGACAATCTCCTTCAGTATGCCCAACATTGCTACTATCTGGTTAAAAATGAAAAGAGTCGTTGTTTTTCCATCATTGTTAAACGTTGGCATAGCCTTGACCCACTTCATGAAGTAGTCTACCGCTACGATGATGTAATTGTAATTATTCCCCATGGATCAAGTCGGGTGACATGTAGTGAATTCAATCCCCATTTGGTGAAAGGACCAACAACAATGACAGGAAACATGTGAGCAGGATGTTCCTGCATCTTTCGACAGAAGAACTAACACGGGTGGAACTTCTTGACCGCCTCAACACAATCCTTGATTAATGAGGGCCATAAGTAACTGGCACGTAGAATATTTTGGGTTGTTTCCAACGCAGACAAATGACCGCCACATGCTCCAGTGTGACAGTCGTTCAAAATGAGCTTTGCTTCTTCATGGATAAGGCATTGACGAATAATACAATCCACGCCTCGACAATACAAAGTGTCATCGAGAATAAGATAATTTCCTGCCTTATGTCAAATTCATCAATGTTCATCAAGGGAAGTAGAAGAAGGGCACTTCAAAGTCTAGAGATAGACTAGTATATCTCCATACCAGGGTTTTGAATATGAGATTAGAAAAATATCTCATTTGATAGGCAATTCTTTGGGAATGATATCACTAGAATCAACTGGAAGTTCTGAAATAAGTTATGCAAAGACCAACGAATTTTTGGATTTCACGGAAACAAAATCCAAGTCAAATTTCTAGAGGATCACATTCCATCTACTGATGTTTCCTCCAATGACCCATTGTGTTAACACATATTGGAAAGGGTTCACAACAACAATGACGGTGGTCTTGCGAAGCAAAATGTAGTGACGGAACCATTGGACATCATGAACTGCTTCCAAAGAAAGCTTCTCAACATGATAATAGTTGAGTTTTGGCCCAACCAGGCCTCAGATAAGGTAATATATAACAAGCTCTTCGAGCAGATCATCCTCTTGAACCAAGAACATATCGATGGTCATTTATGTATGATCCAAATAAAACAAGAAATATTTGTTATAATCGGGAGGCCGGAGCAGAGGGGAAGATGTCAGGGCACATTTCAACGCATCAAAGGATGTTGAGCATCTTCATCCCAACAGAATGGGAATCCCTTTTTCAAGATACGCATAAACCCTTTAGTGATATCGACGTAATTCATGACAAAACGTCGAAGAAATTTCTCTTTCCTCTGTAAGATATGAAGATGGGGTATCGTGCATGGCGGAGGAAACTAAACTATCACCTCAACCTTGAGAGGATCGACCATGATCCCTATTGTCGAAAAAATAAAACCTAAGAGATGACCTAATGTCATCCAAAAACTGCACTTGTTGGGATTCAAGTGAATCTGATAGTAGAGACATCGCTCAAATATTAGTCGAAGATGAGCAGGATGATCAGATCTCTTGCGAGAACGTGATGCGAGATCATCAAGATACACCTCGACTATATGTCTAAGGTCGTGAAAAGAAAATGGCATGGCCTGCTAAAAAGTGGCTCTAGCATTCTTCAAGCCAGAAGTCATCTTACGATACACGAACATGCCCCAAGGACAAATAAAAGTTTTTTTATGTTGGTATTTGGGTTTTATCTGAATCTGGTTATATCCTGAGAAACCATACATGAATGAAAATACCTCGCAGCCAGCGCATTCATCAACAATCTGATCGATGAACAGGGTGGGGAAATTATCTTTGGGACAAGCCTTGTTCAACTCACGGAAGTCCATGCACACGTGAATTGTACCATGTTTCTTGTTAACCAGAACTGGGTTTGACACCCATTTTTTCAACTGCAGAAGGTACATAAAACCAACTTTAAGCATTTTTTCTACTTCAGCCTTAATTGTTGTCGCTTTTCAAGGATTCACCAGACGAAGATTCTGTTGGACTGGCTTGGCATTAGGATAAGTCGTTATTTCATGATCGAAAATTCTTGGGTCAATGCCTGGCATTTCCTCGTAAGACCAAGAAAAAATGTCGTGGAATTCCTTAAATAACTCTGTATAAGTTTTAATCTCTTCGAGGGAGCAGTCTGCTCTGACGAAAACATTCTCCACAATGCCAGTGGTTTTGGAGATATCTGTTGGAATCATTGTAGCAATACTCACTATATTACCCTCGACATAAACTGCGTTCGTAGCCAGAGGATTGATAGGACAAGCACTATATTCATTCATGGTTGAAACAAATTCTCCTGCCTCTATTCTCCTTAACTTGGGAAGGAAGTAAGATATATGATGTAGATCATCCCAAGCTCTATTAGGACTAGTCAATGCCTTGAGAATCGTCGCATCAGAGGGAAAGACTAGGTCTAAAGGGTCTTCAGTGGAAAGTGAACCTTGAGCCCAAATAGGCTCGAGAATTGGATATAACCCCTGTGGGGGAGTCAGATTGGGGTTTGTCGAAGTTTGTTGGACAATGTTGTATGTAGCCTCAGCCGCGGACAAGGGCATGGCCATGCCAGAATGCCCTATCCCTTCCATCGAAGTCGATGGGGAAGGTAGATTCCACAGATCGTTAAAGTAACTTGTTTGAAATGACAACATTTTTAGAATTGCAGCCCTAGGCTGGTCGAGGACAACTGATATAAGCTTGACATCGCTAGAAGGTGGTGGATAATCAAAAGTTCCCATCAATGATGGAAACAAACCAGCACCTAAGTTGACATTGTCGAGCTAGAGAATATCAATCATCGGGACTGTGGAAGCCCCCTATGAATGGTCGGGATGGGAGAAAGACAACTGGTCAATGGTCACGATTTGGCCCTCATGCGGGAAACACAAGACCCAAAAAAATGTACCAACCACCACATGCATCGCATAGGTCCAACTCCTTCCTAACAATAGGTTTTAGTTGAGAGGTGCATCGACAACTTCAACTTAGAAACACATGGTTTTTCCTCCCAGTTGCACGGGGAATGAAGGAATGATTCCATGTGGTCTGAATGACCAACCGTCAAACACCGTAAGCAACATAGGTGATGGAGACAAACCGGGTTGTCCTTCCAACACGCCAACGACATCATGCAATTTGAGGCACCCTCTTCAACCACTCTAAAGAATTTTTTCCAAGTAAAATATTTTGTGGTGTAAGCCACTACTATCTGAAATGCAACGTGGTAAGGAAGACGAGGTTTCAAGTCAGTTGGATCGAAAATGATCGCTCTCGGGTTACAATTCTCTGCCAATCCTAAGGTAGATAACAGAGATTTTCTCTACGAAGGGAAACTCTGGAGGACTTCCAAAGAAGACAATGCGCAAGGGGTTTCTACCAAATCTTCCACAACGAAGTAATTTTGGGAAGCCCTCGCGTTTAGATTATGAGAGGCCTTTTTAAAATCACCTTTTGGGATGTGAGTCATCATTTTTCCCGCCGTCTTCTCAATATGGAGAGGATTCGGTGGGTTCATGGCTTCTTTACCCTTTTCGACAGATTTTGGCATTCTCTAATATTGGGCCCTGATCGCTATATTAGCCTTGGCATTCATCATCTAAATATTTGAGGCCGGGTTATTACTAGTAGTCGCGGGGTGTCCCTGATTGCCCCCTTCCACGCTCGAGGATGTTGAAGCTTGAGCCATGTTTCTCCCATGTGGAAATGGGTTCGTCATCACAACATGTTGTTGTTGCACCAATAGCTTCTGAGCTTCTGCAAGTCAAGGGCACATATGAATCAAGTGGTCCTCCATGCAAAGGTTACATGGATACTTTGACTTCCTCTTCTCCGTTTCTCCCTCGCCAACATTGATGGTAGCCTTTTTTTCCCCTTTACCCTTCTTGTTTTTCTGTTTATTCTTTCCCGTAGGCTGTTGTTTGGCCTTAGGGTTCGTCGATTGCACAATGTGTATGTCCGACGCTTGGTTAGGGGGAGCATTCGATCTCGAGGTCTGGTTGGCCATAGTCTGTTGTATAGAAAATTGCTGTAATTGATTTGACAATAGCTCAGTGAACTTTCCTTGCACTGAGCCCACAATACCATTGGCATGGGGTCCATATGTTTTCTTGTCCTTATCGAGAATAGACCACGGTGCATCTGGAAACATATCATAGAGCATTCTAGACTAAGAGTATATCAGTTCAAGTTGTTGCACTCTCATTATCGCCTCCTCCTATGAAAACCCTGCAGAAGTCGCTATGTCCTTAGATATGCATGGAACCAAAGACTTCAGGAACCACTACAGTAATAAATCCAGAGGGACCTAGACCTTAATCAAGCTCTTTCAACACCGTTCTTGTATCCTTTTCGCCACTTGAATGAGAAAAAGAGGGACACTTGCAAGTCTATTTGGGCCTTCTAGATAGGACGGAGGTTAGTGTATGAATCAAATGAATCAATCACATGAAATAAACAAACAACTAAGATAACAACAACTAAATAAATAACTAAATAAAGAAAACTAAAATGCATGAGGAAAATTGAACCAAAAATCAATCAAAGGACCAATAATCATGCCACCAATGGATAAATTGTATTAGTGGGAAAACACCAAAGAAAAAGGGGGACTTATGGATCCCCTCTTCCTCCAAGGGAGGGCTCTTGAGTCCCCTATGTGAGAGCTCTTCTTACAAATGGAAAACTAGAAGGAAAATGGTGAAGAAATCCAAGCTTATTCCCTCAAGAGATGGAGTGAATAGCTTAATGAGATGTTTCTAGTATGCTCCTTGAAGAAAAGATGTTTCCTGAAGGAGAAGAGAGGCAACATAACAATACAATGAGATTCTTGAATTCATAGTGTACCCATGGCCTCTTTTTATATAAAATCTTTGTGGAATTATCCAACCGATATTTAGTGTGAACAAGGGTCCCTTTAGGGCACCCTTGGGTCCTTGACCAACCCCCCATGTGGATTCAGCTCGGATTTGAGGGTCAAATCGAATTGGGATCTGAGCTAGAAGTGGGTGAGGGGCCGACAAGAACCATAAATGCATCATTCATAGGAGTGTGTGGCTTTTATCGTACATTGTCGCGCATTGGGCACATGTGCGCTCTTTTGCCTAGGACCCTATGAAGTAGACATGGTTTACGACAATGGTTTAGTGAAGATAAAAACCATTGATGAAGATCATACCTCCTTTTTCATAAATGGGCATCAGTTGAAACTTTGTCATAAGCCTCTATATAAAGAGGATTTTATCAAACAGGTTCTTCCAAATTCTAAAATCCAATTGGTAAGCAAGCGAAGCTCTCCTCCTGTTGATCCACCACTGTAAGTTTTGTTGTGTGATTTGATTTAATTTTGTACATATATGTATATAGGTGTGTTGTTAGATAGTAATTTTGGTGTTACTAACAAAATAAAAAACTAATTATGTTCTCATGTCGATAAGCAATAAGGAAGACATTTGTCAGGTGTAAGTTTATTCCTTTATCCATCCTTGGTAGATTACTTATGGAAAGGAGCCTAATGGAGTTTTCGTTAATTTTTTTCATACTTCTTAAAATTGAAAACACCGACAAGCGTTAAACTATCTGAGCTCGATAAAAATCCAAAGGACAGTAGATGGATTTTTCTTTAAGTTTTTCAGACTCCTAAAAATTGAAAACATTGGTGAGCATTAACTGATCTGGGCTCGAAAAAAATACACAGGACAGTAGTAGTTAGGTTTTCCTTTCCATAAAATGGAAGTGGCAATAGAAAACATGGCTAGCCTGGTTCCAAAAGAGGAGGTTTTTACATCTCAGCAGGAGGTTGTCCAGCTATAGTTGCCTTCTTTTTACATAGCTTGGAGCCCAATCATTGAATTATTTCACCTCATTTTATGACACTTCTGCTGCAATTTCAACATTCCTATACTAGTGTGTTGTTTGTAGTTTTTCCAGCTTGATACTTCAGCAGAATGAATGCACATGAAGCATCAGTAAGTGCCAACACCTACTCCAGCTTGACCCTCAAAACATGTTTAGCTATGAAGAGAATCCTACAAGATTATAGGTACCTTATCAAAGCTTCAGATGGTACTGGAAACAGTCTCTGAGTTTATCCGGTACTGAAGAAAAAAAATGTCTCTTAGTTCATCTGGTATTGGAAAAGACTCTTTGTGTTGGTCTGGTACTAAGCCTATGATCCAGTATCGATGGTGGGATTTTGGAAAAAATTGTCCCATACTTGATGTATTCATTGATTGACAAAGAACACTTCAGGTAATGGAGGTATGATCTCATTGTTTTATTCCTTTTATTAAGAATCATATAAATTTTGTGCTAAACATATGGTTATTCTCATATACCTTTGTTACCTTAAGCTGCTAAACCTCCATATCATTGTATTTTAAAGTCTCCATGTTTATTCCCTTGTCTTAAAATTATTTACGATGGAGTGATTGTTGATCTGACTGGGAAAATAGAAATCATACCCTGAGCAGGATTGGGCTAGTTTGAAAAATCTCTTGTCGAAGACTCCTGATCGTGTGATGTCAAAATTATGATTATGCCACCTTTTATAACCTTACGTTGTTAATTAGTGATTCAAACCTATGACAAAAGACAACTTACTGATGGTGAATTTCAGTCACATCGCCCACATTCACTGTAATAATTATGAAAACCGATGTGAATGGGATGTGACATTACTTCTGGGTATGATCATCACCTTATCCATGGATGCGATCCCTTCACATAATTTATGAATTTTTCCTTACCTCACCATCATTGCAAATATTTGACCGTTGTCTTCTCATTTCAACTTATAAATGCTCTTCTAGATGGCTTTCCCATCCAAATGATATTTATTTACCCACTTCATACTATACACCTCCACTCTATTCGCTCATACTATCAATTCATCCCGTTACTTTGTATCTGTCACCCTGTTCTTTTAATTTTTCTTCCATTACCAAACCCTTGCCTGAATTTTGTTTCCTACACTTATTTTGATACCTATTTTCAAGACGAAATGGGGGTTGAAAAGCATGAACCAGTGTTCCATCTTTACAGAGAGACGAAGGAGTATCAAGCATGCAGAGAGAAATTTGAGAGGGTTGGTTGGGTTCCTTTTCTACAAAAATTCAAAGGACATCATGAGGGAGTGTCACATGACTTCGCCTAGAGATATTATGGAGAGAGTGTCCAGTTGGCTGAAATAAGGTTAACGATCACTGAAGCCACCATAGAAGAAGCGATGGAGTTACCTTCTACCGAAGAGAAGTATTTCAAAGGCATCATCATTTATAGGAGCCTCTGTCAGAAATTTTTGAAGCCCGAGCATCTTGACCCATATTGGACAAAAGGAATCTCCAGGAGATGGATCAAAGAGGAATATTGGATGAGGCTTGTTTCCTTGCAGAATTTTTTAACCTATAAAGGGAGGTATGCATTAACTTTCCTTTATCATTTAAGGTTTTTGTTGCATTTTGAGGGAGTACCACAAATATACTTTCCCCATTTTCTTTATATGAGTCTGAATAAAATGGTGGCAGGGGTTAAGTATGCCTATAAAAAGCCTGAAACTAGTCTATATCACCATGGGTTAATGAAACTTATTGTTGTCCATGAGTTGATAAAACGAGACAACAGTTAGAAGAAACTCCTCACAGAAAACTTTTCTCGAGAGGTTTCTAAGTCTGTGGAAGGAAATGTGATAGGGGAATATAGTAAGGAGTCATGCAGAAAGAAGGGAGATAGTAGAAAGAAAGGAAAGAAGCTAAGTAATGAAGTAGATCATGTTGGCCCTAGTTCACCAAAATATGTTATCAAATTGGACAAAGGAAAAACATTAGTGTTAGAAGAACAGCCTGGACCTATAGTGGAACAATCATCCAAAACCAAGAAAACTCTCCCAGACATGTCCACTAAAAGAAAAACAAAAATTAGTGAGAAAAGGAAGAAGAAACAAAGGTCTGGTAGTGATGTTGGAGAGATTGCAAATCGTTTTCTAGAAGTAACTGTTGAATTACCTTAGGAGAAGGATGGATAAATTTCAGATAGTGTGATTGTTGAATTACTTCAAGAGAAGGTTGGAGAATTAGAGAACACCCATGAATTGAGATTCAAAGGTAAGAAGAAACTTAGAGTCAATAAAGGGAGTGTTATGGCACAGTCCTCTGGAAGAAAGACAAGGAGTAAACAAGAAGAACAATTTCCAGTACCTACATCTGAGTCCTCTAGAAGAAAAATGAGGAAGGCACAGGAAAAACAAAGTCTAATGCCCATATATGAGCCTAAAAAAAAGAAAATGAGACTATTTGAGGAGGAAATTTCTATTCCTGTTAGAAAACCTGAGTAAGCATCAGGTCCGGCACACAGAACCACTCGGGGCATGGCTAAACAAATGAAAATTCCTCATCTTCCTTCTTTTCCATAGGATCCAGTTGACATTTTGACTTAACCAGAGCAAGAAGATATGTATGTAGAAACTATCAGTGAAACTAAGGAATTAAAAATACAGACACTAAAGGATTTAAGGAAGGAAGTTGAAGCTAGTGAGAAGATACATGAGAAAGCAACACTTGAGCCTGTCAATTCTTTGACCAAACATCATTTGGTACTGAAATTTGAAAGGATTACAAAACAAAAATGAATAATTGAAGCACGAAGTGGAAAAGTATAAAGTTTTGGATAGGCACATCACGAAATAAAATGCACAGTTGAAGGAGCATAACCGAAGAACACAGGATGAGTATGATGAGGTCTCTTCCAAGCTCAATAAGTTTATGCACCTGATACAGTACATCATAGTTATTAAGATGGAACTCAAGGATGAGGCTTCGAGTTTTGATATCTTAAAACTAGGCAATTAATGTTTAGGCAGGGTGGAAGACAACACCAATTTTGCAATTTTGAGGACCAGATCAACAATTTTTACATGAGGACATGCAATGACTTGGACTTGGAGTAAATGTTGGATCTTCTTTTTGATGCCTCTAATTACCTTATATCTTCCTATATCTTGACCAAATTTACCTTAGATATATGCACTATTTTCCTATTTTCTTCAAGGACATGTATTTTAGCCATTCTCGTGTATATATGAGGTAACCTATGTTTAAATCATGATTTATGATATTTCTTAATAGTTGAAATGGAATAATTGATGTTAAATTCTCTCTAATTACTTTGATTGATCCAAGAAGACCTTCTAACACAGCTCCTACTCATCCGATACTTTTTTCAGCGTTCATTCGGTATTTAACCCATCCAATACCTATTTCTTTGTTCGTCCGATACCTATTTATGTGCTCGTCCAGTACCAATGTTGTGTGCCTCTAGTACCAATATTCATGTTCCAAGTGTGCACGTTTGGTACTAGTTCTGCAACTGTAGGCTTGGGTGTTTGTGTGAATTTTCTCTCGATGGATCCAAGAAATTTGTTCACTTGAACATCCTTTGTTCATTGAAGACCACGATACACTTCATCCTCATGCACTTCATGTCATGAGGGTGAAGTCGTTCCCTTAAAAAATTATACGTCAACCAATTGTAATATCTATGCAGTCATTTGATGTTATCTCCAGATTTTGATTGTAATGGTCATTTCTCTTTAAAAGAGAGAGCCTTGTAGATGATAGATGTACAGAGACATAATTAAGCATTGTTATGTTGTAGATTTGATTCTTGAAGACTGTTGATTGTACATATATTTCTGAAGTAATGATATAAATTGCATTTCATAGTATTTATGTTTGTGATCAAACCTTTCATTCTATAAGTTTATTTTTAAGATACCTTGTTGGTATGCCAAAGGCCCACCAACCCAACCAAGGTAATCTTCCTTGTATATTTTGTGTATATATAATTCTGGTATGTGTGGATAAAACAATTATGTGTTTTGACCATAGTATCTAATTTTACTTTTGTTGTGTTTCAGTAAGACACTTGACAACATGAAATATAAATGTGTGGTAATTCTAAGTGAGTGATATCTTTGAGTGAAATATAGAATGTTGAGTGCAATACAGATTTCCCAATGCAATATAAATTTCTCAGTGCAACGTAGATTTCTGAGTAAGTACTTGTTATCCTTGTGTGTGTATGTAGACAATCATTTTTTAAATTGAATGATTTAATATTTGTTTCTATTGTGAAAATATAAGGACAAGATCTCCATCTCTCACCCTACATGCACCAATAATGGAGTATCTTACTACACCTAGTATTTCTTCTAGGATTGATTTAAGAATGTGCAAAGTGTTAATTACAAATTGTTGCTATATTAGTTTCTACAGGAACATAGTCAAAGTTCATCTTTCCCTTTCAGGAGCCTGTAAATGAATAGATTAATCACCTGAGAAATATCTTTAGATCATATGCTTGTTGAGATTTTGTTTATGAATTTTGCTTTCTGATTTTTAGACTGCATGAAGAAGATTTTTGGAATATTGTGAAACAGATCATTGGTTTGGAGTGTTTATTATGTAGGCTATACTCATCAGACATAGGAACTTATCTGTTATCAACACATATAGTGCATCAACTCTATTGATTATGAAATTGGATTGGCATATTAAATGATTGCAATATATTGAACATATAATTGCACCAGCACTTCTCTTGACCATTCAATCTATACCATGGTCAATGTTGGTCAGTTTGCAAAGGTTTTTTCATTAATGTCAAACTTTTTGCTCAGAGTTCCTTCGGAATTCGGGAATTCGAAAATTGCAAGTTGAGAGATTTGGGAATTCGGAGATTGCAAGTTGAGAGAATGGAGGCATGCTTCTCGATATACCAAAACACGAATTCGTAATTCAATCTAGACCGTTGGATCATGGAGGGTCAAGGACCATCGATCCAAATATAAGCAGAAATCATATATTGAGAAACAAAGAAAGGAGGAACTCCAACCTTTGACATCGCGATACACAAAATCATGAAACGCAAAGTCCCAAAAGGCTCTGAGTCGTTGATTGGAGCGCAAAGTTTCGATGAGATCAGGACCATCTGATCATGAAATACTGAAAGGGACACATGTCACATGATCTATAGTTTCGAGAGTTTTTATTGGAGGTCATGAAGACATGATGGCCAAAGTACTGAAACCCCGACAGCCATCCATCTCGATGAATGATTAAGTCATGTCTATTGGATTAATCATTGGAAGGGTAATATAAGAGTCGTATATGACCATTGATCTGTCCCTGAGAAGTTAACAAGAATCGTCTGATCTATATCCACTAGATCAATTGTGAAGCAGTCAGATCATTTCGGGGATCACAATTTGGAGTGTCGAAACACTGCATCACTGAAACGCCAAAATGTGAAATGTTGAAATGCTGAAATTCAGAGTACATGTGGCAAGAGGTTAGCGTTTCGCTGACTGGAAATTCAAGAGAGGAGTGATTTGTCTTCTGAAATCATGATAAGATGAGGACCATTGGATGCAAAGGACACATGGCTAGTGATTATCATTTCGTTGAATGACAGTCAAAGGAAGAAAATTCCCCAACCTTCTAACTCCCGAAGTACGAAACGCAAAAACACCTTTTTGGTGTAGGTTGTGGTTACCGTCGGTGGTCATATGAGAGGGAGGAGCTAGCATGAATCTAAGCCCCATTTCGGGGATCACAACATGAAGAGGCAATATGTCTTCACCTCAGGATTGTCTATATGCGAATCACGAAAGCGCCTTTTTAATTAAGCCCGTGGTCACAGCCAATGGGCATATGGTTTAGCACAAATGTCTTGCCGAATCGCTCGAGGCTTGTTTCTGTTGAAAATTCAAAACTCAATGTATGCTCATTTAATGACGTTGATTAAATGATGAAACAGATTGAACGGTTGTTGTTCTTCTTGATGCCTTAGCCAATAATAATTTATGTAAGGTAGTTGTTCAGTTATTGTAACTAATTCTTTGAAGCATGAGGATTCTAATGTACACTTTGATTGTCAAAGAAATTGTGTGATAGATTGTGGGTGACGAGTGGGGAATAATGGTGGAGCCGAAGCTCTCAAACAGTGAGAAGAAATGATGAAAACAAAGAAAATCTTAAGGAGAGAATATATATGCGCAGATTGATAAATTTATGAGGTTTGGTCAAGGATGGATTATGATATGAATATCTAAATAGAGAGGACTTAAATGTATAATATTTGATAGAGACGATAAAGAGTTGGTTTGCAGGTTCTTAGTGACAGAGAAGGATCCCAGGGTGGTAGGGAGGAGCAAGGGGAGACTGTAAAAGTCTCCTGTACAAGTTGGTGCTTGTACATCTGGGAGTTGTAGCTTCCATTCAGTAGGTGCTGAAGAAACAGAGGTAGTAGCCTCATCTTGGTTGTAGCTCAGATAAAATAAGAATGTAAAGAGGAGTTGGAGCTTTCCTTTCACTCATAAGAAGAAGAGGTTTTTCCCTTTTGGGTTTCCTCATGAAAAATCACTGTGTCACTGTTTTATTTATGTGATTGTATATTTATTAGTTAAATGTATTACTACAAGTTAAATGTTAAAGGCATGATTTATTGATTAATAATTAATCTGCTTATCAAATGAAACAATTTTTATACAACTAATTCACCCCCCCCCCTCTCAGTTGACTTATCCTGTTCAACAATTGGTATCAGAGCAGGTTACTTCAAGATTCAGTTTAATCACGAGAAGTTTGATCTTTAATAATGGATAAGAAATCTGATTTTACTAAACATGGATCACCTCTGTTTGATGCACATAATTATGCTTTTTAGAGTATCAGGATGAAGTTGTTTTTGCAGTCTCAAGGAGTAGATATTTGGCAAGCTGTGTTGAATGAATATAAGGCTCCATCAACAGTTCCAACAGATGTTGCTGGGAAGAAACTATATGAGAGTAGTTCCAAAGCTATGTATGCAATACTTGGAGGATTGGTAGGTTCAGAATTCGTTAAAGTAATGTTGGCATGTTTACAAGAAGAGCATGCTTTTCATTGATGGCAAGAACAACAACAACGATGGCATGTCTACAGGCAAGAACAACAACAATGATAGCATGCTTACAGTTATTGATGGAAAGAACAACAACGACGAAGGTATGGTTACAGGAAAGAATAGTAGCGACGTTGGCAGGTTTACAGTTGGGAGACAACAATGGAAAACAGGCAGGCAAGGAAGATCAGCAATGATGATGGCATGGAAAGATCAAAAGATAGTGGACTTAATCTCCATTTTGGAGTTTCAGATACATGGATTTGGAGGATTCAAGAGTCGAGACTCTTCATCACAGGAGTGCCAAAGTTGTGCAATGCGAAACGCCGAAATACCGAACCGTTGATCTGAATCCATTTCAGAGTTCTAGATACTGGGAGTTGAAAGTGTCGAAACACTTCATCACAGAAATGTCGAAATGTCGAAATACTGAAATGAGAAAAACACCTTTCGGTGCAAGTTTCGAATACCGGGAGTTAGAAGTGTCAAAACACTTCAACATAGGAATGTTGAAATGCCGAAATGCAAAAAACACCTTTTGGTGCAGGTTTTAGATACCGAGAGTTGGAGTGTCGAAACAATTCACCACAGGAATACCAAAATGTGAAAAACACCTTTTGGTGCAAGTTTCGGATACCAGGAGTTGGAGTGTCAATATACTTCTCCATAGGAATGCCGAAATGTAGGAATGTCGAAATGCGAAATCGCCAAATAACTTTATGGATAAATTCTTGGTCACAACTGTGGGCAAATGAAGGAAGGATATTGCAAGTTGCAAGGCTCCATTTCATGATCGGGAGTTGGAAGAGTCAGAGTGACTCGCAACAAATTCACAAAATTCAAAATTGTGAAATACAGTTTTGAATAAGGCTGTGGTCACAGCCAGTGGTCACATCTGTGGAAGATGGAGGAAGGAGTTAGTGCAACCAAGCTCCATTTCAAATATCGCGACTTGGAGAGTCGAGATGCCTCGCAACAGGAATTCACAACATGTGAAATGCCGAAATGAGAAAACACCTTTTGGTGTAGATTGTGGTCACCACCTAAGGCCACATGTGAAAGCAAAGGTGAAAGGTGCCAAAGGCACAAGGCTCAATAGGTTCACAGTGTAACTGCTAGAGATGACTAATGGTTTTTGTCAGAGGACTCGAAGAGACTCAGTGTGATTTCCAGAGGAGCTAAAGAGTCTCAAGGCATCTGCTAGTGGAATGAAGACTGTTAATAGAGGTGATTGACATATGGAAGAGCATTGAAGCCTGTAACTACAACAGAGAGGATGAGCTCGACTATGATAGAGAAGATGAAGAGTCTCGACTACTAGACAGGCTAAGGAATCTCAGCATAACACCCAGTGATGATGAACGCATGGGTATAACCACCAGAGAAGCTGAAGAGTTGCCATGATGATCAGGAAGAGGACTCGACATGAGGAGAACAGGCAGAACAGAGAGAGTATGTTGATGCTCAAGGGAGTGAAGCGGTGGCAACGTGGAGTGGAAGTGCATATCCCGATGGGGAGAACAATGGGACGATGAAGAGCATGCAGAAGCATTGTGCATATTCAATGCACAAGGTGCATAGAGACTATAAGAATGTAGAACAAAGAAGAGATGATAGCTGATGTTGAGAGTGATTCAGGTGTGTAGAAGGAGGCAGAGTGCAGCAGCTAAAATTCATAGAAGAGGAATGGTGCATTGAATGGACATGGCACACAGAGCATAAAGGGCAGAAGAACATAAAGTGCAAGTCATGTGTGCAGGAAGACAGTGAGGCAGACAGAGTAGGGCAGTGTACCAGAACAGTGATGAGACTGGTAAGTCATTGATGAACATTATATCATTGTAATAAGTTTCAGTAGAAAAGATTTGTATTTCAGGGTGGTAGGGAGGTGCTAGGGAGGACGTTTTTCCTCAAAGGTTCAAGTGGGTACTTGAACACAGGGAGTTGTAGCTTCCATCTGGTTGCAGCTAGAGAAACCAGGGTGGCAGGGTGGTGCAAGGGAGAACTATTGTTCTCTATTATACAAGTTGGTGCCTGTGTGACTAGAAGTTGGTGCTTCCATCCAGTTGGTGCTGGAACACTTAGGGAGTTGTTGCTTCCTTCTAGTGGGTGCTAGAGAAACCAGGGAGTTGGTGCTTCCTTCTAGTGGGTGCTAGAGAAACCAGGGAGTCGGTGCTTCCTTCTAGTGGGTGCTAGAGAAACCAGAGAGTTGGTGCTCTCAGCAAGTAGCAGCTTGCAAAACAGAGGTTGTAGCCTCATTATGAGTTGGTGCTCATAAGTATGATAATGTACAGAATGTAAAGATTACTTATCATATAAACAAGAAGAGGTTTTTACCCTTTATGGGTTTCCTCAGGAAATATCTGTCTCTGTGTATCTCATATGTGTGAATAATTTTGAATGTTCTATTGCTTACTTCCCTGCATTATTGTGATTGTCATTGAGTGCTCTGTAAAGAGTTTAAAATAAGCATAATTGTTTAAGAATGGTAACAACTGATTCACCCCCCCCTCTCAGTTGTCCAACAAGTAATGCATTGTGAATCAGCAAAAGATTTATGGGACAAACATAATAATGCATATGAAGGAGTTACTAAGGTAAAGAATGCTAAATTACAATCATATAGAATTCAATTTGAAAGTTTAAAGATGGAAGAATATGAAGATATAGCTACCTATTTCTTACGTATTGACGAAGTAGTCAATACTATGAGAGGTTTAGGAGAAACAGTTGGAAATGGTATTAT
>ML790331.1:71928-137846 GCA_009831015.1 Picea engelmannii | reverse complement strand
CTTCACTCACCCTCACTTTAATCATAAAGTTATCTTTTAATTTGCATCTCACAAATTAATTTGACTAAGACCCATATTCGGCAATTTCTCCCCCTTAGGGCCTAGGGAAGAGTAACACTTGCCTTGGTACATAATTTAACAGTCCATTGGATTAATCATTGGAGGGGTAATATAAGAGTCGTATATGACTGTTGATCTGTCCCCAAGAAGTTAACGAGAACCGTCCGATCTATATCCACCAGATCAATTGTGAAGCCTTCAAATCATTTCATGGATCACGATTTGGAGTGTCGAAACACTACATCACTGAAACGTCGAAATGTGAAATGCCGAAATGCAGAGTACACGTGGAAAGAGGTCATCATTTCGCTGACTAGAAATTCAAGAGAGGAGATCTCTATATTCTGAAATAATGATAAGATGATGACCATTGGATGCAAAGGACATGTGGCTAGCGATTATCATTTCACTAACTGGCAGTCAAAGGAAGAAAATTCCCCAACCTTCTAACTCCCGAAGTGAGAAACGTGAAAACACCTTTTTGGCATAGGCTGTGGTTACCGCTAGTGGTCGTATGAGAGGGAGGAGCTAGCATGCAGCTAAGCCCCATTTCGGGGATCACAACATGAAGAGGTGATATTTATTCACCTCAGGATTGCTGATATGTGAATCACGGAAGCGCCTTTTTTATTAAGCCCGTGGTCACAGCAAATGGGCATATGGTTTAGCACAAATGTCTTGCTGAAGCGCTCAAGGCTTGTTTCTATTGAAAAGTCAAAACTCAACGTATGCTCATTGAACAACGTTGATTAAATGATGAAACAGATCGAACGGTTGTTGTTCTTCTTGATGCCTTAGCCAATAATAATTTTTGTAAGGTAGTTGTTCAGTTATTGTAACTAATTCTTCAAAGCATGAGGATTCTAATGTACACTCTGATTTTCAAATAAATTGTGTGAGAGATTTTGGGTGACGAGTGGGGAATAATGGTTGATCCAAAGATCTGAAACAGTGAGAAGAAATGATGAAAACAGAGAAAAGATTAAGGAGATAATATATATGTGCAGATTGATAAATTTATGAGGTTTGGTCAAGGATGGATTCTGATATGAATATATAAATAGAGAGGACTTAAATGTCTAATATTTGATAGAGAAGATAAAGAGTTGGTTTGCAGGTTCTTAATGACAGAGAAGGATTCCAGGGTGGTAGGGAGGAGCAAGGGGAGACTGTAAAAGTCTCCTGTACAAGTTGGTGCTTGTACATCTGGGAGTTGTAGCTTCCATTCAGTAGGTGCTGAAGAAACAGAGGTAGCAGCCTCATCTTGGTTGTAGCTCAGATTAAATAAGAATCTAAAGAGGAGTTGGAGCTTTCCTTTCATTTATAAGAAGAAGAGGTTTTTCCCTTTTGGGTTTCCTCATGAAAAATCACTGTGTCACTGTTTTATTTATGTGATTGTCTATTTATTGGTTAAATGTATTATTGCAAGTTAAATGTTAAAGGCATGATTTATTGATTAATAAGTAATCTTCTTATCAAATGAAACAATTTGTATACAACTGATTCACCCCCCCCCTCTCAGTTGACTTATCTTGTTCAACAATCATTTCGGCGATGACCACTCCAGGAGTAAAAAGGAAATTACATATCCAAACCCCCAAACGTCGAATTCATGAAGCAACAAAGGTCATAGATCTTGGGATCTACATGTCCATGTCTCAACTGTGGGATAAAATGTATTGGGAGGTTGTTGGCAGGAGTTCAAAATTTGGAGCTCCAGGTGATTTCGCAAGTAGGAGAGGCTAGAGGCTCCCAAAGGTTGTTTGTCCGGAGTGACGTGGCATGCTAATGTCACCTAGGGTGACATGAACCCATGTTCAGCATGCCATGTGTCACCTTGATTCATGTTTTTTACATATATCATATGCCAATTGGAACGTGACATGTGTCTCCCATTGATAGGGCCACACGTCATCTCCATCATTTTCCACATGTCACCTCCTGGTGCGTAGTTGCTTGACCTAATGGCTAATGGGACCCCAAGATTTTTGGAGTTTGGAACTCTGGGAGGCTTAGGGTGTTAGAACGTATGCTCCAATAGGGTCGAAGGTTAGAGCCACATGGCAGGATTCTGTGGTTTCAAGAATCTGGAGGATATGCAAGTAGAGAAAAGGGAGTTCAACGTCAGAGCGTCGAATGTCAAAATCCCTTAAACATATGCATTGAACGAGGGAGAATCTCAGTCGTTGGATTTAATGGTGGATTGATCTCCATCATGGATGGAGGAGTTCTAAGGAACTCTGGGAATGTTTCAGACATGGACAAGAAGGACGAAGGGTCAAAGGACTAGTAATCGCGATGGCACTGGGAACATTCCATGCAACCGCCCCTCCAGTGGCCATGTCATCACTAAAGGATGAAAACCTTGGTCGAGTATGTACCAAGTGGGATGGTACGAATGAGGTGAACCCATGTAGGTGCCACATGGCCTTTGACCAATGATGCTTGAAGAGCTTTGGAAGGGCATAAGTTCCAATCCAGAGCTTGTATTTGATCATGGTAAGAGACGTTGGAAATCTCTCAGAGAGAAGAAGGCAATGGTTCCTCTCTTTGAGGAACCCAGAGAAGATATAGGCAAGTGAAAAAATTATATCCCATCCCTTAAAAGGGTACTTAATGGGTTGAGTGTGTTACAATTATGCATCAAGGTTATAACGCTATGTGCATTACATTTGAGGATGACAAGGATCGCAGTGAGCTCAATAGCTCATGACTTACGAACTTACTCTTGGTTACAATGCATATCTCTTTCTGTCTATCTCTTTCTCATCATATCTCTATCACCTCTCATACATGTCAGCATCACTAACTATCCCTTATCCTCTATCTCACAACATATGTTTATATTACAAAAAAGGGCTAATTACCCATTACAAAAATGACCAAAATCCTAACCCACTAACCCTAGGTGGATTATATTGTTCCACTTTTTAATCCATGATCGTGTCTGGTCCAAAATCCAACTATTTTCCTCATTGATCCGCATCTTTCATCCTTTCTTTGACTTTCCTGGTTTCTCGGCACTGTTTTTCCCTATTTTCCGGTGCGTGCTCCTTCTTTGGTCCATTTCCTATCTGCCTTCATTAATTATTGTGCTTTTCCCCAAAATGGCCTACACCAATAGAAAGGACTAGATAGTAACTCCACACCAAATGAATGGCATGCGCCATTATTATTCCAATATCTTTTGGACAATCTATTTTATTTTGCAGTTGAGTTCCATATTAGTTCTGTGCTTTCACAATTTCAGACACTACATTCACCATATCCAAAATATGGAATCCTCAAGCAAACCCCAATCCAAAATAAAGTCCAAGGAAATGAAAGAACATTTGGTCCTAGATCTAGTACTACCATATGGAGTACAGTTTCAGGGGCTGACGTTGGGGAAAGTCCCCCTGCTCAAGTGTGTCGATTATAATGTACTTGATCCCAACTAATTCCTCAAGCTCCAATTTGAAAAGTATGCATGTGTTATCTAGAAAGAGGATGGTACTAAAAATTTGGTTACTTAGAAGTGGGCTAAGCCCTTAAGGAAATATGGCATCCTCACATTACTTACGTTCCCACATTTCAGTCAAGTTCCCATCATTCATGCTAGGTATGAAACTCTTTGGGTTCCCTTTACATCCCATTCTCTCTCTGGGTTAAATGGCCTGGTTCAACAGAATTTCAGGGGCATGCAATTCTCATTCCAACTAGGAATGTAAAGAGCCCATGATCCAGTTCTCACAGTGATTGACAATCCAAACTACATTGCTAGGTAAAGGTCCCAACTTATGATTCACCAACAAGTTACAGAATACCATCATACAATTCCCTGAATTGTGCTTCGAAGCTATGGTGATACACCAACTCTTTGAGCTTGGGGTTGGTGTTCCTGTCACTGTAGATAATCACCTTTGTTGAAACAAGTATCCAAGTGTTGCGGGTTACCTTCTCCACTGGGTTTGGTGGTCCGTGTCTTCCTTCCTATATTCATGTCTAAATGAGATAATAGGATGACAATGGTCTCCATTGATGGATCTCTTCCTCAGGATCTACTTCTCATAGGTCAATGAGTAACTGGGCCAATTTCTAGCTGTAGCACTTGGTTCAGTTAGGGGGATAGTTTCTAGATGGTGTGCTTCAAAAATATCTCTCACTCAAAACTTTAGAAACCCTTGAATACAATGAGGTCAAGCATATGGATGAATGAATCCCAAATCCATCTCTTAATGTAATGTACCAGATCTATTATATTAGCAGAAAACATAAATAATGCAGAGAATAACATTGAAATAGCAACAAAATATGGAAATAATATAGAGATAACAATGGAACAACAAATTATATGGAACCACAACACCAAAATTATACCTTTATTGATAGGAAACAATGTTCACTTTCCTCTTCGAGGGGGAAACCTCCAGTAGACAAGATATCTATTACAATCATTCTCAATACCAAGACTTCTCATGCCTCTTGCTATTATTTATATTAATTCTATCTTCTAAATAACCTTCCAGCAGAAGATCTTTCTAGAAGCGAAAGATTCTATTAGGTATTCTTATATTGACTTGTTCTCATTTATTAAATAGGCCTTATAGACTAACGTTGACCTTTATTACATGGAAATTATATTATTCTACCTACATGAGGGGTTAGGGAGGTTAGGTCCCTAACATGCTCTCCCCCTTGAAAAACAACCTTGTCCTCAAGTCTTGAGATGAAGAAATTGTTGCAGAATAGTAGATGGCTCCCAAGTGGCATATTCTGGGGTTGTATCTTTCCACTACACTAATAGTTCCCTGATGGTGCACTAACAGAGATGACGATCACACTGGTCCAAGACTCCTTGGGGATATATCCAGATGGAACCTTCTTCATCCATATCTGGTAGACGAGTTTGATTTTGGATCTTAGTTCCAAGCACCTTCTTTAAACATCAGACATGAAAAACTGGATGGATCTTAGAATCACTGGGTAGATCTAACTGGTAATAAACAGGCCCCACATGCTTGGGAATGGTATAAGGACCATAAAAGTTGGGAGCAAGCTTCTGACAATGTTCATATTTAAGGGAGGTCTACTTGTAAGGTTGCAAACGAAGAAACACCTGATCCCCTTCAAAAAATTGATGTTCAGAACCACCTTGATTTGCTTTCTACTTCATGTTCTTTTGAGTCAATACCAAATTGTCTTTCAAGGTATGGAGAATGGCCTTGCATACGGTAAATTTTTTGTCAACCTCTTGAACCCTAGAGACACCTGGCATATATGAGAGAACCAATGATGGATGTTTTCCATATACTGCTTCAAAGGAGTCATGTGAGTGGGTGTATGGTAATATGTGTTGTGCCACCATTCAAATAGTGGTAACCATTGAGCCCATTGATATTGGTGATCTGATGCAAAACACCTTAAATAGGTTTCCAAACATTTATTGACAATTTCAAATTGGTCATCAGTCTGGGGATGATAAGCGGTGTTGAGATGGAATTGGGTGTCTTGTAGCTTGAACAAGTCTTGCTAAAAATTGTTGGTGAATGTGGGATCCCTGTTAGAGAAAATAGAATGTGGCATGCCATGAAGTTTGAAGATATTATCCATGAAAACTGGGTCCATTGTGGAGGCGGTGAAAGGATGTTGCAGAACACAGAAATGAGCATATTTGGAAAGACGATCAACCACCACCATGATAAAAAAAAATCTTCCATATTTAGGTAGGCCCATAATGAAATGCATAGAGATATCCCATCAAATAGAAGGGGGAATTGGAAGGGGATGGATTATGTCATGGGACATGACTGTTTCTCCCTTGTTGCATTGACATACATCACATTCAGCCACAAAGTTGTGGACTTCATGTTTCATACCATCCCCCAAAAAAAAAACGTTTTACCCTTTCATAAGTTTTGGTAAACCCTGAATGCCCAATGGTGGCTGAAGAAAGAAGCTATGAAAGTACCGTAGATTTAAGTTGTGATTGTTTTCTTAAATATAGATGACATTTTTACTAAAGATCATTATTATTCCAAAAGTACCCTAGAGAATCTGGAGAATTTGCTTGCAATTGTTGGATCGGGCGAGATATTTTGGGATCTTGCAACCATTTCTAGAGAGAAGCTTGGAGACAAGTAGGTACAACGAAAGACAGGGAAAAGAGAGACTCTTCTTCTTTTTATTTTCTGAAAATACCATCAACAATCACATTTTATTTTCCCTTCTTATAAATGATCTCATAATCATATCCAAAGATATTGGTGACCCATTTTTGTTGCTCCGGGGATGAAATTATTTGTTCTAGAAAATACTTGAGGCTCTGGTGTTCAATTTTAATCTGGAAGTGTTGCCCCAATAATAAGGACGCCAAAGATCCACGACATGTAGAATAGCTTGTTGATTAAGGTTGGTTGTCATTGATGTCAACCCTTGAAGAAAGCCCCATAGAAAATTCCGGTAGCACAAAGGTTTCAGTAATGGACCCAAGTTTGTTTGATGTAAAGATGACTCATTATTGTCTTGTCATGGTTGATAATAAGTATAAATGGATGAACTCCAAAGTGGTCCCCTTATGGTGAAATCCCTCATGGGAAGACGCTTTGCGGGTTGAGTTATACTAGAAGTATGGTTAGAGAACCCATGCTTAATTATGGAATAATAAGTTGAAGGTCAGTGAATTTGTCAGGGAAACTATCCTAGAATGAGAGTGCTTGTCATGCCATTTCCGGTGGTATTTGGAACATCACATAACTCCTCACAGTTAGAGAGTTATGTCCATATGAAGTTGTAGAACCCTCATGAGTCATATAGAAGCCCCTAAAAGTCAAAGTGTTTGCAAAAGAAATTATTTAAATAATAAAGTAAATGGAGAACTCCCTAAAATAAGAAAAGTGTAATGCTACATGAAAGTATAAATAAGAGGCAAATCTCTCTCATTTAATCACACTTGAACACATTGAATATATTTTGTTGTGTGAGGCTTATTGCAAGTACTCATTGATACATCTAAAGTTGTGAAAGTCTGAGGTAGTACGAAGGGTTGATGGAGAAATTCTCAGAATTACATCAAATAATAAAAAAAACCTATTTTTTGAGGCGTACGCGGGCTGAAAGTGTATTAGGGTGCATAGATACTGAGGCGTACGCAGGATGGCAGTGTATTAAGTTGCATACATGTTGGTAAAGCCATGGAAACTTGATAAGATGAAGATGTAGAGGTTCTAGATTCTAAGATCAAGCTCCTAGGAAAGTCTATAGTGCTCAGATACATCAGATCTATCCATTGGTTCAAAAGGTATGTCTTATTTCTATTAATAGTTGGATTTTGATGTATGCATGAGAAATGGTTATGGATATTTGAGGATTCTCCCTAGAAAGACTAGTGGATGCATGGGATCTTTTGTATAAGTCAAATCTACAGAAATACAGTGCTAGTATATTTATAATTGATACTTCTTGTTGAGGCACATTTGGTATTTCTTGGCATATGGCTAAGGGTGTTTGTCATATATGGTTGAGAGATTGTATTGGTTGATGTATTGAGAGGCTGAATATCAGAAAGGATTTGAAGTCTCGATCATGTGAGGGTTATTATACTTATTCATGATTACACACACTTTTGGCACATCAATAGAGAGAGATATGTATGAGGATGCATGCACAGGGTATAGATATAGTTTGGATGTAGTGATAGGCTACAGATCTATGTGAAAGAAGTTACATAGGGTCAGAAGTTTTCAGAAGAAAGAAAACCCTATTTTTTAGAAGGAATATGCAGGTTGCATAACAATTTGGTCGCGTACATACACGGGTTGCATAATAGATAGGGCGCATACATAGCGTGTTGTAGCATTGCAGGTCATGTACATGTTGTATTTTGTTGATAAATGTTCAATTCAAGTACAAATTGATTACAGGGCAGTTGTACAGGTTGGTTGCAGGTCAGTGGTATAGTTTGATACAATTATACGGTGGTATATCTGTTGTGAATGGGAAATCCCTCTACAGACTAGCACTTAGGGTTTTATCATGCATGTAGAAAAGACCTAAAGATTCCTAGTTTTTACCATCATCCCAGACCTAATCCCCATTATTCTTAAGCAAATACGTAGTTAAGAATATCAAGTGAACATACCTTATCTCGGCATTTGATATCGATCCCTCTTCATGCTTGGTTTCTCTTTGACTGCAACTCTCCTCGCAAGGCTGACCTTCATTCACAAAAGACAAGCAAAGAACTCCACATGCATTTGATCTACAGATTAATGGGTTAGAGATTTAATCAACATGTACTGGCTTGGAAAAGAAGCCACATTGGATGGCCTAATGTCAGGTAAGTATGTTTGGTGAAAATTAGGGTTATAACAGATTCCCCCTAATGTGTGAGGTCGGAAGAGAATCTTATGGCCGAAATACATTACCAATATTTATCAACATACCAAACCGGTAAGCCTAGGGACCAGAATTTGGGAGGTGTCATCTACAAAATAACAATTGTCTCACCGAGGCAGGCATACCCATGCTCGGAATGCAATAAAATCATGGCTACCAATCAAATACATTGTAGATCCATGTCATATAACTATATAAAGTGTAGCCACAAGCAATACACAGTGGATCTACATCTCAAAATCAAAAAGATATACATGTATAGTATCCATTTTCTAGAAGCTAATAAGGCCTGATGGCTGGACATGAGGTCTTCAGAGCTCGAGCAACAACTTCAAAATATTCAAAATTTGGGTAGGAGTGTAATATGAGTGTACGACTTCACTACCCAGAGGTCTTCGATGGCTCCTCGATCATGGACTAGAGAATATTGATGATCAGACTGAAGGCTTCATTCATTTCAAACAAAGACTTGATTGGACTTTCGGGATGGCCGAGCATGAGGGCAAGAGACAAACTACAGAGGGGCCGACACAGGATTGGAAAAACTTCCCTTGGACAATAGCACGACAAATGATGAGCCTCAGGAAGCATAGAATTAACATAAGTTCATGAGGTAGGAGGCAACGCAAACTCTCCATATGTTTGGAAGAATAACCAAATGAAGGAGGACACAGTGCAATGTAGTGGTAACAGCTTCCTAAGGTCATATTAAATCCCATATCTTGAAGAACAAACGGAAGGATGTGCTTTTTCCAAGGGCGACTCATTGCACTGCCAATACGAAGAAAATACTTTTCCCTTCCTCTTTTTGGGGTATATTTGATTTTTTTGTCTTTTTCAATAATTTTGGAAAAAGAATAAAAGAATTCTACATTACAAAGGAGGAATGAGTGTCACAAACATACGAGTTCGAGGCGCAAGGACAAGACTGATGTTCAAAGAAAGGACACTCAGAAAAAATCCCTCCTGGGGCCAAAGGTGTCAAGATGCAGAGGCAAAGTGCTACAGGGCTTGCGTATAAAGCATGCTTCAGATGATTCAGTTGAGAGAAACATGGAACCGAAATTAGGCCAAAAACACGGGTATGCAAACACGATTAATAAGACACACAATGGTAACATCCTTCGATGTAATTTTAACAATCCCAGAGAAGGTAAGCTCGGTGGTTTTTCATATTTAGAGAGTCTAAAAAAATGAAAAAGGAGACTCTGATGGGGTACCTTTTTCAAAGTTAGTATAGTCGATTCAAAAAAGGGATAAACTAGCACCGACAAGACATCTATTCAAAACCATTTTAACGAGTGTGATAAAGACAAGATCACTTGACAATTTTTTCATTTTTAAGAGTCTGAAAAAAGCTTAACTATAGACTCTGTCAAGAATGTTCTTCTAGACCATTTTAATGAGTGTGAAATAATAAGGTCACTCGGTGATCTTTTCAATTTTAGGGAGTCTGAAAAGATCTTACCTATGGACTCCGTGGGGGTTCCTTTTACGTAAATTTAGTCCCTCAGGCCCGAAAAAGGGTTAAAATTATACCTAAGAGTACTCTTTTAGAGATCCAAGGCCTCCAGAGTATACCTTTGTTCGTACAGTTGACCATCCAGACCGAAAAAGGGGTAAAATACCACCGGATAGACGTGATTTGAAATTTCATTTTAACGAGTGTGAAAGGCCACAAGATCGCTCGGCAATCTTTTCATGTTTAGAGGGTCTGAAAAGGGCTTAAAAGAAGACCCGTTATGTTTTGGAAGTCCCGAGGGTGAGGTCCAGAGTGATAAAGAGTCATGAAAATGAGGCTCAAACATGTAATCAGGCAAAACTAAAAGGACTCCCCATCCTACAGTCATTAGTGACAGCATGGACACCATCATGCAACCAGGATCTACCTAGGGAATCCATGTTCTGGTAAGATCTACCACCAAATCATGACACTTCTAAAGTAGCAATGATGGTTTCATGTCGCAACTTGGTGGGATTGACCCTATGGAAAAGGGATAAAGGAAACGAGATATAAAAGTAGGGGTGGAAGCCTAACTTATATGCTCAAGTTGACCATCTGATATTTTTACCTAGGGACCGTCAAAACTGATCCAAAAATCCAAAAAATGTTTTGATACCTGAACATAACCTTCCATAGAAACTATTGAATCACTCTAAATGGTTTTCAATTTAGAGAAAACGATAAGGGGGGACAAAAAAGTGACAAAAAGGGGCCAAAAAGTCTATAAATAGAAGTTGGCAGCTCATTATCACCATTGTTGATTTGGAAATTGACTCTCTAGAAAAAAGCCCCCTTTGATAAAAGTGGTGATTCCAGGAGCTACAGTGGATGAAATAGCCATCCGTCTGGACCAAGTAAGTACAAACTACCTCTTCTTGCCTTTCAATTCTTCATTTATGCATTTAATTTGGTTTTTTGGGGGGGTGTCGACCTTTAAAAGGTCGACCCTACATCCACACGGGCTATCTTATGACAGCCCGCATGTACACTCGTTTTGTCTGATGTCAGAGTGCATGTACACGTGACTGTCATCACAACATCTCGCATGGACCCTCCGATGAGTGCAAAAAAAGTTTAAAAAGCAAGGCCTAACCCTCTAAAAATTTTCCCATGTGCAGGATGTATGTGCAATGGAGAGAACGAGAGCATGAAGATATTAGTGCATTAGTTGGGGAAGACCCTAATACTGTGGTGGCATTAATGCAATGTGGCTTGCTCAAGTTTTTTCTGTGTCCTTTCATGAGAGCACAACCTATTCTACTGAATGCCTTGATTGAATATTGGCACCCTGAAGCAGAAGATTTTATGTTAGAGGCGCAGTCATTGGTGCCCACTACAGAGGATATATATTTTTTGACTGACCTCTCCAAGAGAGGGGAACCAGTCAATTTATGTACATTTCCTTCTGGGCCTCACAATATATCGAAATTGATATGACTCTATGGTGAAGCAAGTACAGACCGATCGAGCTCACAGGTGCCAATAAGCAGGATCATCGATTTATCACTACAGGCGATTGTGTTTCTTATTGGGCGGATGACTGGTTCTGCGGCTCTACATCAGGCATCTCGTGCACAGATGAATTGTGCAGTCCAGTGCTTAAATGCACAGATATTTGACTAGATCACCAAACTGTTGGATTGTATGAATAGGCAGCTGATATATTGTCGGTTGCGGATGTAGAGGAACTTCGGGTTCGGGACGATTCTATGCTCTTTCTTCTTTGAAAGAGTTCTTAGTTTCAGTCCTCGAGTGGTGGTACGAGGACATCAGGCCTCTATTCCTGCGGTTTGCAAATGGTCAGTGTTGCTACCACGACATGGTGGTGGAAGGACCAATGAGTCCTTTGATGACTTTTTTGCTTGGTTGTCACTGAAGATCCCAGTCATAGAGGATTATCCTTATGCTGGGATTGATTTCTCGAGAGATCCCGAGATCCCTGTACCTCCAGGCGAGGAGCGAGGTGAGATGGGTAAGTTTGCATCTTTTTTTTTTGTTTTTGTGAAACATATATAATTTTTATGTTGTTTTATATATATATATCGTTTTTTTTATATCAGAGTATTTGAAATATATGTGTCTATTGTGTGCAGATGTGGGACAAGTGCGACCTGCGGATTATGCAAGGAACAGGCGTCATCTCGGCCAGGGGTCGCACTTGCCGCTGTAGGGGGACCAACAGTAGCAGCAGAGCTTCCAGTCGGTGAGGCTGAGAGGGTATTTAGATGAGTTGAGAAAAATTTTACCTTGCTCACTCACACCATCCCCATGGTAGAGATTGAGGATCTGCCACCATATATGCAGCCTCATGTAGTGGGGGCACCACGGACGTGGATCCGACTGTTTCGGCGTTTGGAAAACTTTGTTGAATATTACAATAGGGCCCACAGGCCCTTACCTTAGTTAGTCTAGACTTTTCACGTGCCCAGATCTCAACTTGTATATATGTTTTGAGGGCATAAGCCCCATGACTCGTTACTGGTCATATTTTTTAGGTGCTTGTGTCCACCTATGTACTCTGATGATTATGATATTATATATGGATTTTTATGTCTTTTTATGTCTTATGGATCATATTTTCCTTTAAAAATGAATTTATATGTTTATGTGTATGTATTTTTATATGTGTGCGAGATGCCAGTGTAAAATTTGATTAGCTAGAGTATCTGTAACTTGGTTTAATCTCCTAGGAAAATGAAAATATGTAATATAATCAAAGCTTCATTCTAAGAGATGTACCCTAAGGAATCGTCGGTGTAAATTTGGATCATGAACATGGTAGACTCTATTTAACTGAGACACAACCAGCTGAGCGTCTAAATAGACCCGGAGATGAGAGATACCAAATGACAGGGCATCACGAAGAAACTCAATAACTACACCGTATTTGGTGACATTGTTTGTGGTGTCACATAAACATATACCTCCTGAAGATAATAACTGGCCCTGAGGTGTAAAAATTACCCAAGCTGCGGAGGCAAGACTCCGAGTGTTCTGGATAGCACTGTCTGCGTACCCAATAAACACCTCTGATTCACTTGACATCTACCACAGGGACAAAAGATAACATCAAAAATGACACATCCATAATACTAAAAGAAACCAGAAATTAATAGTACAAAGACTATACATATGTTACAAAAAGTTACCCAAGGTGACCTACCTATGAGTAATACTTCTTGAGGTAGAGCCCATTTCTAGGCTCTGCCAAAGAATTTCCCTCAAATTCAACCAGACGATAAGCACCCTTTTTCAGAACCTCTTTTATGATGAAAGGTCTAAACCACATGGGTTTGAATTTGCCTACCCCCAGGGGGTCCTTATCTTGGCCATAGACTAGGACAAGGTCGCCTTCAGAGAAAATTTGAGGATGAACGGACCGATCATACTAACACTTGACTTTTTGTTTGTGAGCCTCATTGGCCAAGTTCGCATCACAACACTGCTCATTGAGTAACTCAAGGTATAATAACCATTCTTCAAGTGGAGAAGTGTTTGGAAGTAACTGTACTACCAATTTTAGGGACAGGATCTAACATTCTATATGCAAGACTAATTCCAGGCTGTAAACAAGTTGAAAAGGTGATAAACTGGTTGCATTCCTAACAGATGTTCGATAAGCCCATAATGTCGAGTATAACATCAAATGCCAATTTGACCTGGCTGAGTTGATCGTTTGTTGTAGGATGGTCTTATGAGATTTATTTACAGCTTCCACCTGACCATTTCGTTGGGGGTAGTAGGGTGACGAATGTTCTTGCTGCAACCCAAGACTTCATGTTAATTCGGTCATCATTTGGTTCTAAAAGTGACTTCCATGGTCAATGACAATCTCTCTCAGGACGTCGAACCTTGCGATTATCTGGTTGAACAAAAAGAGAGTTGCAGTCTCTCCATCATCTTTAAACGTTGGCATAGCTTCAACCCACTTCATAAAGTAGTCTACGGCTAAAATTATATAATGGTGCCCCCTGGATGAAGGAGGGTTGCATGTAGTGTAATCAATCCCCCACGTGGTGAAGGGACCAACTGTGGTGACAGGAAACATGGGAGCGGGATGTGCCCTCATATTCCGAGAGAAGATCTGACATGGGTGGCACTTCTTGACCGATTTGATACAATCTTTGATTAGTGTCAGCCAGAAGCAACCGGCTCGTAAAATATTTTGGGTTGTTTCCAACCCAGACAAATGACCGCCACATGCTCAAGTATGCCAATCATTAAGCACGATTTCCACTTCTTCATGAGTGAGGCATCGGCGAAGAATGCAATCTACACCGCGACAATAGATAGTGTCCTCAAGGATGAGATAATTCTTGGCCCGATGATGTATACATCAATGTTCATCACGAGAAGCAGAGGCGGGGCACTTCAAATTCTGGAGATGGACAAGAATATCAATACCAGGGGTTCTAAGATGCTATCAAAAACATATCTCCTCGAATAAGCGATTATTTGGGCACAACATCACCTGACTCGACCGAAACTTTCGAAATAAGTTCTGTGAAGACCAGTGACTTTTTGGATTTCGTCAAAATGAAATCTAAGTCAAATTCTTGGAGGAGGACTATCCATCTACTGATTTTTCCTCCTATTACCCATCGTGTCAACACGTATTGAAACGGATTCACAATGGCAATGACGGTGGTCTTGCAAAACATAACATAATGATGGAACCGTTGGATAGCATGGGCTCCTGCCAATGCAAGTTTTTCGATATGAGAATAATTGACTTCTGGTCTGACGAAGCCTCGGCTCAATTAATAGATCACATATTCTGAGAGCAAATCATCTTTTTGAACTAAGACCATGTCGATGGTTGACTCTATTGCAGCCAAGTATAATAAGAAATCTTTGTTATAGTTGGGTGGCCGAAGCAGAGGAGCAGTTATGAGGACATGTTTCAATGCTTCGAAGGAGCATTAAGCGGCATCGTCCCAATGAAAAGGAAGATCATTTTTCAGAAAGCACATAAATCCCTTTGTGATCTCAGCATAGTTGGCGATGAAACGCCTCAAAAAGTTCGCCTTGCACTGTAGACTCTAAAGTTGAAGGATTATGCGTGGGGGAGGAAACTGAACTATTACCTCAAACTTGAGAGGATCGACCATGATCCCTATTGTTGACACTATGAAACCTAACAAGCATCCTGATGTTACGCAAAATTTGCATTTTTGGGGGTTCAAGCGAATCCGGAAGTAGCGGCATCACTCAAAGATAAGTCGGAGGTGTGTGGAATGATTCGTTCTCTTGCGAGATCGCGATGCTAAATCATATAAGTAGGCTTCAACTATATGCTTGAGATTATGGAAAGAAAAAGACATGGCCCATTGGAAGGTAGCTCCAGCATTTTCGAGACCAAAAGGCATCTTACAATAGGCAAATGTACCCCATGGACAAATGAATGCATTTTTGTGTTGGTCTTCGGGCTTGATTTGTATCTGATTATATCCCGAAAAACCATCCATGAAAGAAAAGGCCTCGCAACCTACACATTCATCAATTATCTGGTCAATGAAAGCTATGGGAAAATTATCTTTTGGAAAGGCCTTGTTGAAATCACGGAATTCCGTACATACGCAAATCGTGCCCTGTTTCTTGTTGACCAACACAGGATTTGATACCCATTGGGTCAAATGGATAGGATAGATAAAATGGGCTTTGAGCAGTTTCTCGACTTCAACCTTAATGGCAGCTTCTTTCCTAGGATTAACTGGATGAAGCTTCTACCGAACTGTCTTGGCATCCAGATAAGTTGTGATTTCATGTTCGACTATTTTTGGATCAATGCCTGACATTTCCTCATAAGACCAAGAAAAAACGTCGAGAAATTATTTAAATAAGTCTGTGTAGATCTGAATCTCTTCGGGGGAACAATTAGCTTTGATGAAAACATTATCCACAACGCTAGGGGTTCTGGAGATATTAATCAGTATAGTTTCAGCGATAGTTGCCATATTACCCTCGGCATAAACCTCATGTGTAGCCAAGGGATTGATAGGACATGACCTATCTCCAGTCATAGTCAAGGTGAATTCCCCTACTTTGATTTTGCTTAACTCCGGGACGAAGTATGATCTGTGATGGAGATCATCCCAGGTTTTGTTTGGACTAGTCATTGCTTCAATGATTTCTTCATCTAAGGGAAAGACTAAGTCTAACGAATCAGTACCAGCGAGGGAACCATGAGCCCAAATAGGCTCTGGGATCGGATCTAACTCTTGTATAGGAGTCGGATCGGTGTTGGTTGAAGCTTGTTGGACTAAAGAGTACGCTAACTCTACCGTGGACAAGATCATGGACATACCATGGTTCCCTATCCCTTCCATCATGGTCGATGGGGAAGGAAGAATCCATGGATCATTGAAGTAAGTCGTGCGAAACGACGAAACTTGGAAAATCTCAACCTTATGGTGGTCTGATACGAACTTGACATCACCTTGAGGAGGTGGGTAATTGAAAGTACCCATCAAATATGGGCACAAACCAACCCCTACGTTGACGATGCCTGGTTGGGGATTGTCAATCATCAGGACCACAGATGCCCCCAATGAAGGGTCAGGTCTGGAGAAGGAGAATTGATCAATGGTCATGATCCAGCCCTCGTGTGGAAACAACAAGACCCAAAAAACTATAGAAACCACTGCTTGCATGGCATCAGTCCAAATCCTACCTAACAAGAGATTGTAGTCAAGGGATGTGTCGACTCCTTCTACCTCGATGCACATGGTCTTCCCTCCTAACTGCATGGGGAATGAGGGGATGATGCCATGTGGTCGAAATGAATGACCATCGAAAGAGGTAAGAAGAGTAGGTGACAGAGACAAAATGGGTTGGCCAATGGCCTTCCAACACGCCAATGACATGACGCATGTCGGGGTGCCCTTATCCACCATTGTGTAGAAAATGTTCCGTGTAAAAGTTTTCATGGGGTAAGCCACTACTATTTGAAATGCTACGTGGTAAGGGAGACAAGGTTTTAAGTCAGTTGTATCTAGCATGATTGCACCTGGATTACAACTCTCGGTAGATCCTAAAGTGGCTAACAAACCTTTCCTCTGGGAAGGGTAGCTCTGGAGGACTTCCAAAGTGGACATCGCACAAGTGGTTTGAGATAAATACTCCACCACATAATAGTTCTGGGAGGCCCTTGCATTTGGGTTGTGAGAGGCTTTCTTGAACGCACCCTTTGGGATGCGCGTCATTGTTTCGCCCAAAGTCTTCTCGATCTGGAGAGGAATATATGGAATTTCATATTTTTTACCTTTCTCAAAGGTGCTTGGCTTACTCTATTCATGTGCTCTAGTTGATATAAAAGCATCACCTTTCATCATATACACATTCACAGATGTAGGATTATTCGAAGATGGAGAGGGTCCTTGACTGCCCCCTTCCGCACTTGTAGAGTTTTGGGTTAGATTTTGACCATGTTGGAATGGATTTGTTAACATAGCAGGTTGCTGCTGTGACACAAACTTTTGGGACTCTGTAAGCCGAGGACACTGGTGGGTCGGGTGGTCTTTCGCGCATAGGTTACATGGATACTTCGCCTTCTGTTTCTTAGGTTTTCCCCCACTAGCATTATTAGTGGGTTTCTTATCCCCCTTACCCTTCTTACATTGTTTTTTCTTCCCATCAGGCTGTTGGGTGGCCTTCGGATTTGTCGATTACACACTATGTACATCCGACGTTTGGGTAAGGGGAGCAGCTGAAACATTAGTTTGGCTGGTCGTTGTGTGTTGTATAGACAATTGCTGCATTTGTTTTTTCATCTATTCAGCGGGATTAGTTTGTCCTGAACTGACAATACCATCGGCATGTGGTCCAGCTCTCTGTCTGGTCTTATCAAGTATGGATCATGGTGCATTAGGCAAAACCTTGTACAGTAAAACAGACTGAGAATAAATTATCTCAAGTTGTTGAGCTCTCATGATGGCATCTTCTTCAGAAAACACTCCTGACGTTGTGACGTCTTTGGATAGCTATGGGACCAAGTACTTAAGGAACCACTCAAGAAGGAATGTTGGTGGGACTGGTACCTTAATTAAACTCTTCTGGCATCTCCACTCTCGGATGTGGTCAAATATATGGTCTGCTTTTGTCTGTTCAAAATTGGATAGGAATTTTGTGTGGTCATCATATCTCACAAGTAATTGGAAATGGATTAGAAATGCCATTGCCAATTCTCTGAAGGAAGAATATATCGAGCGGTCGATCTCGATATACCATTTCACGGCACTCCCGATGAGAGTGCGTTGAAACAATCGCAATTGTACAGATTCATCTTTCAACGAATTAGATGAGCACCAAATATGGAAGGTGGTCACATGATCCCCTAGATCTTCATTAGGCTTGGCCTCAAACTTTGGTATGTTCGAAGGCAATTTCATCGGCATAGGAGGCCATTGTGGATCGTGACAGATGGGGTCATTCAACAATCTTTTCAATTATGGAAAAATGTAAGGTTGCCAATAAAGGTAGTTTTGGTTGTTGTTGATGATAACCATGGAAAAAGGGGCCTGGAGTTTGACTGGCACCAGGTTTCCAGGAAAAGTTGGGTTGTTGGCTGGGGTTCTGGTAAAACCCATGGCCATGACCAACGTACGTATTTTGTGTTTGAGGATACATCATCGGCTGATTCCCTAAATAGGACGTATATGGTTGGGCATGCATTACATTCGAAGGAGTTTGGGAAGGGTTTCCCCATGCTGATCTGATGGGTGTAGGTATTGCACTTTGCCCGGGGTTCCATTGGTTGTGAAAATAATTTCCCCAGATCGGCATTCCTGAAGAGGGAATTGATCCTTGCCAAGAATTCCAAGGTCCTGATGCGGAAGAAGTTCCTAGGTTTTCCCCCTGTGCAGGAATAGTTCCCTGCATAGGATTAGGTTGGCCATAGCCAGGGTTGCCCCCAGTCGGGAAAGCGGCTGACAAGAAATCATTGTTACCAAATGCACCAAAAAAAGAAAATGGTGTTGACCCTACCAGCATACTATGAGAAGGTGGTCCTTGACTCCTTACTCCAAGTGAACTATGGTGTGTTTGGCCCAATGGATTGTTGGTGGGTACCACCGAGGGAAGGGGCCGAAGGAGGTATATGACCTCCCTCGTAAGGGAAAGCGTTAAAAGGAGCTGAAGTGCCCCCCATCAGTCCTTGCAGAGGAGTGTTAGAGCTCCCTGCCCCCAGACCTAAAGTCTGCAAAGTGAAGTAGGATAGTACATGACTTGTACCTAATCTAGCCATCACGTATGACAACAGAGGGCCTATCGCACTCTGTGTGAAAGGAGCAGTGGTCGTCGTGAAAGACGGGATCGGACCACTGCTCGAGGTAGAGGCAGTCGAGACCATGGTAGCTCATACTGGCGATGGTGGGTTTGGAGGTAAACTACCCCCAGTGATGACAACCATGGAGGGAATTTGAGGATTCCCAGAAGAAGTGATAGCATTTGTTTCCATTTCTACTTGGGGCACTATCTGGCGCTCATAAGGTAGGACCTGTACGATGACGAGCCCTGGTAGGTTAGTTATTGGAGGGTTATAAGGACCAAGAGTTTCTGCTCCAAGGTCCACAATGGTTGGTTCCTCCGGATGTTGGTCGGGCACAGTTTCCTGTGACTCGGTCACTTCAAAAGACCCTTGTTGTTCTAGCTTTAGCCTTAGTGGTGGCGGGGGTGGCTCAAGTGTAACCGGTGGCAGGCAAAGAAGCCTTCGTGACCGGCGGAGCTTGTGATCCTCCACTGTGTGAGAAGATCAAAGACACGCTATGGATTTCTATTGATTCAAAAACAACATACACTAAAAAAGGTCCCTACAAGATAAAACAAGCAAACACTAAACTAGTTTGAAGAACAGTTACAACAACCAACACTAGAGCAACTTACTAGTGAAAGTGCAACTCGGACACAGAAGAACCCTCCAGGTATACTCTGCAAAGCGTGGCCAATTTTTTGTCCTAGGTACCACGGTATACCCCCGAAGTCACCTGTGTATGTCCCTAAAAAAGATAGGCAACTAGGTTGCCAACGCGCGAACAGTCACCAAGAGGGTACAGTCAACAGTCGGGTAGACCACAATGAGTAGGGTATCGAGCCCAAAACCTATCAAGGGTATCGAAAGAAAGTGGTCTGGAAGAAAACTGAGGACCTCGAATGGATTCGAGACCCATGAAGCTCTGTGGAAAATGAAATCGACGGAATCCCAAGACAAGCCCTCTATATGTGTTCTCCACTACGATTGGTCTGGCTTTGGAGGGGTTATCTCCACTACCTTTCTGCACGTGACCTCGTGTTTAGCCCCTTTGTTAGAGGGGGGTCCCAAATAAATTTCACGATACTGGATGTGGACACTCCCTAACTCAAACTCCAATGTTTGATTTAATGGCCTTAAAGAGTTTCCTCTCCAACCTAATTCAAGGCCCTAACCCTAAACTAGTTGGTTGACCTTACAAACATAATAAGTCTAATTGATTTTAGATTTTAGCGTTAATTTTTATGGATTATATTAAGTCAAAGGTTATGAAAGTGAAACTAGTGATGTTTTTAGAAACGAAAAGAAAGATAAACAGAAAGACAGAAACAAAATAACTTCTTCTTGACAAATTCAAATTTGCTCTTTTAAATTATTTAACCAACTTTTTGAAATAAAATTTTCTAAGATCTTTGAACAGCAAACTCAAAACAGGATTTCACTCGACTACGAGCTACTTATCATGTAAGTAAACCGTAAAGAACTTATGAAATAAAAGACTTCTTTTGGTTACTAATGCAAACCAACAACTATTTAACCAAACAAAGAAATAAAAGACCTTTTTTTTTTTGAATGCTCACAAAGAAAAAATGAAAAATATTGAAAAGTAAATACCAAGAAAACTTCTGCCCTAAGCACAGATCGCAAAGAGTCACCTTAAAAATAACACATAAGCAAATCAAAACTGGACTCTCACACTTGTCTAAAAACCCTATAAAAAGAAAATTTTGAGGAAAACTTCTTAATGAAAAAGAAAGTTATTGTTGTGATCAAACCTAAGTTACTAACCACTATGACAGAGACCCAAAAAACATGAGAGGTATAACTCTTGACAAGGAAAGGATGACTGCCTCACCTTAAACAAAAAATTTCTCCATGGGCACGCTGCTGACAGTTCAACAGCAAGCATGTGCACGCGAGCTGTGTAAAGTCAGGATGCGTGTACACGCATGCAGACCTTATACAGGATACATGTACTTATGAAACTCTAAAAAATGAAAGGACAAGAAATCAAGCCCTGGCAGAGACTTTTGGTACTGAGAACCAAAATCTCTTGAAGACTCGAACACTTACTTTGACAGAAAAAAGAAAACAATTCAAGGAAAACTTCATAGAACAAACCAATCTGAGGTGAAACCTAATATATAGACTGCAAACAACAAAGACTAGAATGAGTTCCAAAAACCCCTGAGAAGGGTTATTTCTGACAGGGGAGAGGATGACTGCCTCTCTAGAAGAAATTTTCTGGAATCATACATGCGACTGACACTTCCTCAACTAGCGTGTACACACTGGCTATAGGAAGGTAGGGCACAGGTACACGCATGCAAACCTTATACAGGTCGCTTGAACCTCTGTGGGTCTCGAAAAAGAAAAAAAAATGCATTCAAGAAAAGAAACAGAGATAACTAGTATAGAAGACCAGAATCTCTGTTAGCTCAGACTTTTGCAGAAACTTTAAAAACAAGGAATGAAACTGGTTTTTAAAAATAACCAAGAAAAAATATTCCCATAAACCCTAGAGATCCCCAGTAAGGTCGCAAATTTTTTTGTGAGTGGGAAATCCCTCTACAGACTAGCACTTAGGGTTTTATCATGCATGCAGAAAATACCTAATGATTCCTAGTTTTTACCATCATCCCAGACCTAATCCCCATTATTCTTAAGCAAATACGCAGTTAAGAAGATCAAGTGAACATACCTTATTTCAGCATTTGATATCTATCCCTCTTCACGCTTGGTTTCTCTTTGACTGCAACTCTCCCCCCTAGGATAACTTGCATTCACAAAAGACAAACAAAGAACTCCACATGCATTTGATCTACAATTTAATGGGTTAGATATTTAATCAACATGTACGCAATGAAAAATGAAAACCTCGTATGGTGGGACGGGAAAAGTACTTCTTTATTACTAACTTCACTAAAGCAACTTACAATGATGAAGCTGACCACTACTCCACAAACCTAGTCCTGGGATCCTCTTCAACTATCCTCCAACTGCTTTTCTCTATACTTCTCTTTGCACAAGGATGGCTAAAGGTTGGGACAAGGGAAATGCTCAATTAGGTATAGTCTATTTACTATGATTTTCCTCCTTTCAAATGGGACCTTTACCCCTTCTTTTATAGGCTAGAAGGAGCTAGGTATTTGGTCGAATGACCGGCCATGCATGGCCCAAAGGTTTAGTTAACTTTCCCAAAACTATGTGTTCCATCAACAACTTTCCTTTTTCCGTGCTTTTGTAGGTACACGTGGGTTGTATTGGAGAAGCTAGCATGTACACGTGTGCAATAATGGAGCAAGGCATGTGGGCCTTTATAAAGAGGGTTTTTTAACCAAAGTTGTTTAGTACTAGCTTGAAAAAGAAGGCATCTAGGATGGCTTGATGTCAGGTAAGTATGTTTGGTGCAAATTAGGGTTATAACAATATCTCACAGTGATTGTGTGACAGTGGTTCCATCATTCTACTTCTACGTCAGGGAAGTTGGACGGGGCAAGGACAGGTGGTTGTAGCCACCTTATGGTTGTAGTCGGAGAACATAGGGGGTTGTAGCATCCTTTTGGTTGTAGCCAGAGAATTGGGGAGTTATAGCTTCCCTCAGGTTGTAGCCTAAGAAACTAGGGGGTTGGAGCCTCCTTCCATTTGCAGCTGGAAAACAAAGGAAGTTGGTGCTTCCAATGAATGTAATTCTTCAAGACATATAAGAAAAATAATTATGCGGTTTTCTCCCGCTTTGGGTTTCCACATAAAACACTAGTGTACTGTGTATGTGTACGATTGTTCATTTGTTCATTGCTTATTTACTCTGCATTTATTGGATGATAATGCTACATTGATATAACACTTGGATTATATGGTTAAAAAGGATCGGATTTATCTATCACTAATTCACCCCCCCTCTCAGTAATTCAACAATGGGTATCAGAGCATGTTCCTTCAGAAATTAGTTTAACCTTTGAAAGGTAGATCATGGAGAGAAACAACTTGTATAAAAATGGAATACCTCAGTTTGATGGATAGAAATATGCATTTTGGAGCATAAGGATGAAGACATATATTCAGGAACAGGGATTTGAAATTTGGCAATCAATTGTAGATGGATACATAGTACCAGCAGTTCCGCCAACAAATGACAAAGCAGTGAAACTCGGTCAAAATAATTCCAAATCCACAAATGCACTTCTGAATGGTCTTGGTGAAACAGTATTCACCAAAGTTTCACATTGTAAATCCGCTAAAGCGATTTGGGACAAACTTCGAAATATTTATGAAGGAGATTCAAAAGTCAAAGCAACAAAGCTTCAAAATTACATAGGTCGGTTCGAACTACTAAATATGAAATAAGATGAGAATATTGTAGCTTACTTCTTACGAGTCGATGAAACAGTAAATGAAATCATGGGATTGGGAGAAGAAATCAAAGAATCTGTAATTGTTCAAAAGGTACTAAGATATCTTCCTATGAGATTTGACCCTAAGATATCAGTACTAGAAGAAAGAGAAGATCTAAAATCAATAATAATGGATGAACTACATGGAATATTCACAATATATGAAATGAGAACTGAACAGGAAAATCCAGATGTAAAAGAAGTATCCTTCAAAGCATCCAAAAGATCAAAGCAAAAGGGAAAGCAACAAGAAAAAGAACATAGTAGCAATAGTGATGCCTTGGAAGATGATGACGAAGTGGAAAACTTTTTCAAAAGACTGAACAAGGGAACCGATGACAGGTATAGAGTTACTCAAAATGAAAACAAGCATATAAAGGAAAAAGAACCACAGAGAAAGTTTTCAAGAAAAACTTATGCACCAAAGAATACATCTCATCATCAGATGAAGATGAAGTGAGTGATAGTGAGACAAAAAGAGTTCTATTCATGGTAGTAGAATACTCTGATAAAGAAGACTCTGAAGAAAATATGAAGAAGCCAAAGAATAATATGAAGAAGTCAAAGAAGAAATTGAAGAGGCAAAAGTTGACTACCGAGAGGAATTGTTGAGTTCCATAGAAGTTATCAGGAGGGAAAAGAGGAAAAACAAGAAGCTACAAGTGGAACTAGACAAGAAAGAAGACACTCATGAATTAGAACAAATGATCACAAATTTGAAGGTTCAAATTGAATAAGATAAAAGAATTGAGGAATCACTCAAAGAATAGCTAGAAGGAAGAGACAGAATCATTGAAAATTTGGAAGCAGATATTGTCACATTAAGAAAGGATATTCAAAAGAAAAATATGCAGAACAACTCAAAAGTTTTGAATGACATTATCAGCAGTCAAAATCCTAATCATGACAAGTCCATACTTGGATACAATCAGATGGAAAAGGGATCAAGCTCCAAAACAACAGAACAAGAAACATATCCAAAAAGCTATGCAGAAATAATCAAAGGGGATAGGAAGGTCTACAGAGAAAATTACAGGGACACTCCTCCACCGAGAAGATTGAGATTTCATAATCAACGACTAACAAAAATAGATAGGTCTTGGGAAGAAGAAGGATTCATAAGAGCACCTCCTTTCAGAACATATTCAACTCCCAGGTATCAAACTATATTTTTTGGTTTATGTTATACATGTAATAATTTTGGACATAAAGTTGTGAATTGCAGAGATAACAACGGGGACATAAACAACTTTGAAAGTCATACACAAAAGGGTTATCCAAGAAGGCCTAGTGAAACACAGAGAAGAAGTTACAACAGTTTTGAATCATTGAGCACTGGAGTGGAATGCTACAAGGGTAACAACTTTGGATGCATGGCCAAAGATTGAAAAATGACAATCCCTCCTAGAGAACCACAACAAAACAACAACAATCACAGATAGGAACCACAGAAAAGGACATGGATAAGAAAGCAGAATCGGTACAACAATGAAGAATTCGCACTCCCTCTAAAAGCTAAGCAAAAGAAACATGGTTGGTATGTTGACAGTGGATGTTCAAAACACATGATAGGTGATAGAGACAGGTTTCTTACATTAAGAAAGGAAAGAGATGGATCAGTCTCCTTCGAAAATGATGACTCAGCTAAAATCATTGGAAAAAGGCACAGTCAGAATTGGGAATAAGAATACAAAGGCAGAAAATGTTCTACTAGTAGAAGATATGAAAAATAATATTCTATGTGTGATTCAAATGTGTGACCAAGTTCATAAAGTTACTTTCGATTCACAAAAGTGTGAGATACGAAAAGAAGGTTCAGGAAAATTGATTGCAACAACTGCAAGAACTTCAAGCAACATATATGTATTAATTAAAATTGGAAATGAAAAGTGTTGCCTAGAAAAGAAAGATTAAAGTTGGCTAAGGCATAGAAGAATAGGTCACATACATTTTGATAACCTTGTCAAATTCATCAAAAAGGAAGCAGTTAGAGAAATTCCCCAGATCACGAAACCAACCAACACTTTATGCAAGAAATGTCAACAAGGAAAGCAAACAAAGACCAGATTCAAATCAAAGGAATATTCAACAACAAGACCACTGGAAATTGTGCATACTGATCTAGTTGGAACAAATACAACAAAGGGTTTAAAAGGTGTAAAATACTTTATGTTATTAGTTGATGATTATACAAGAATGAGTGCAGTTTTCTTTCTCAAGAATAAGTCAGAAGCTTTTGAAAACTTCAAGGTCTATAAGGAAATGGTTGAAAATGAAATGGATTAAAAAATCAAATTCTTGAGATATGATAATGGAGGATATTTCACTTCAAAGGAATTTATGGACTACTGTAGCAGTCATGGAATAAAAAGACAATTCTCTATTGCTAGGACACCTCAACATAATAGAGTTGTTGAAAGAAAGAACAGGATACTACAGGAAATGGCTCGAACAATGCTAATGGATTCCAAATTGACAGATTTTTTTTGGACACAGGAAGTGCATATAACAATTCACATTCAAAATAGAGTAATGCTCAGAAACAACACTGAAAAAACTCCCTACGAGCTATGGAAAGGAATACCATCAAATGTGAAGCACTTAAGAGTTTTTGGAAGCAAATGCTACATCAAAATAGAATATGGCAGAATGGGAAAGTTTGACTCTCGTGTGGAAAAAGGAGTACTTGTTGGTTACTCAAGTACAAGGAAAGAATACAAGTGTTACAACCTGATATTGAAAAAATTGTGGAAAGCATCAACGTAACAATTGATGAAACAGGTAGACAAGAATCAAAGGAAGAAGAAAATGAATCAATGGAACAGCTTTACGAAGAAGAAACAGAAGATGAAAAAGAAGAGGAAGATGAAGAGGATCCAACAGAAGCATAAGAGAAAGTTCAGCTAGTGCCTCCAAAGTCACCTAACAAACGAGTACAGAAGAATCATCCTTCAGATCATATTATCGGAAACAAAGACGCGGGAGTTGAAACTAGAAGAAGAATTCATTCACCAGAGAAAATACACCTAGCACTCTCATCTACGATTGAACCAACCTATTTTGAAGAGGCCAACAAGGATGAATTTTGGAATAAGGCCATGGATGAAGAATTGGACCAAATAGATAAAAATGACACATGGGAATTGGTTCCAATACCAAAGGATAAGAATATGATCGGCAAAAATTGGGTATACAGGAATAAATTGAATGAAGATGGACAGGTTACAAGGAACAAAGCTAGATTGGTATGTAAAGGATATGAATAGGTTGAAGGAATCGACTTTGAAGAGACATTTGCCCCAGTTTCCAGAATGGAAGCAATCCAGTTTCTTTTAGCGTATGCATGCTCCAAAGATATTAAAGTGTATCAGATGGACATAAAATCATCTTTTCTGAATGGGGAACTTGAAGAAGAAGTCTATACTAAAAAACCAGAAGGATTTCAGTTGTCAAAGAACGCAGATTATGTGTGTAAATTAAAGAAGGCCTTATATGGTCTAAAATAGGCTCTTAGAGCATGGTACTCTAGACTGGATAAATATGTACAGCAGGCAGGGTTCATAAAAGGAAGTGCAGACAACAACCTCTATATCAAGGTAAGTGAAGATAGTATTTTGTTAATTGAAGTTTATGTTGATGATATTATTTTTTGTAGTGATGATGACAGTTTAAGACACAAATTTACAAAGGATGTGCATAATGAATTTGAAATGTCATTACTTGGAGAACTATCCTTCTTTATGGGACTTTAGATATATCAAAGAAACCAAGGAATTTTTATTTCTCAAACCAATTATATCAGAGAAATTCTAAAGAGGTTTGGAATGGAAGATTGCAAACCAGTTGCAAGTTGAACAAAGATGATGATTCAAAATCTACATATCAAAGGAAATACAGGTCAATGATTGGTATCCTACTATATGTGACAACATCCAGACTAGATGTAATGCAGGCAGTTGGATAGGTGGCATGATTTCAAGAAGCACCAAAGGAATCACATGTATTAGTAGTGAAGAGGATTTTCAGATATCTGAAAGGAACATAAGAGTTTGGGTTATGGTATCCGAAAGGAAAGGATCTATCACTTACTGCCTACACAGATGCAGATTGGGCAGGTTGTATTGATGACCGAAGAAGCACCAGTGGAGAAACGTTCTACTTGGGTGAGTGTTTAGTATCATGGCTAAGGAAGAAACAATCATCAATATCTTTATCTACATCTGAGGCAGAGTATATTGCAACAGCAGCATGTTGTACACAGGTTCTTTAGATGAAACAAACTCTGACAGATATACAGGTTGAGTATAATGAGCCCATTCCAATCTATTGTGATAATACAAGTTCCATCAGTATCTCAAAGAAAACGGTGATGCACTCCAAGACGAAGAACATTCCAATCAAGTATCACTTTCTATGGGAACAGGTTGTAGAAAATAACATCAGAGTTGAGTATGTGGTCACAAAATAACAAGTGGAAGACATCTTTACAAAACCACTTCCACGAGAAGCCTCTAAGTATCTTCGCCAGATACACGGAGTTATTTCTACTCCAAAATTAGTTCTTTTGAATGCTTATCTTATATGTCTTAGATGTAAATGAGGAAGCACCATAAAGAGGACAGTTCAGTTAGGGGGAGAAACCCCAGATGGAAAGATACCTTTTCTATTGATGCCAAAGGGGGAGAGATTTATCATATGCAGAGGATAGAGGCATGATTCCAAGGGGAGAAAAGGTCACAGAGATGAAGAGGAAATAGGCATGGTTCTAGGGGGATCATGAGTGATATGACTTCATGTAATAAACCTCAATTTTGTCATAAAAAAAAAAAAAAAACTTCTAAGAGAGTTACGCTCTAAGTCTGTATGATAGATTTATAATACCGGGATTAATCCTTAAAATCGTAATATCCTGTGTATTCAATTTATGTTTACTCTTCAATACTCATTTAAGTTATAATCATCTTTGTAAGTGGTTAAATGTTAAAACTTTGTAGTAATGTGAAAGGTGGACATAGGCCTAGTACTTAGGTTTTCAGCCTCTTATTAAACATCCACTCTCATATAGGTGCACAAGCTTAAACTTCAAGTCCCCGAAAACTTTAGAGACACAAGGAAGGGGGTCGAAATATTTGCTTTAATGTTAGATTTATTGGTTTTTCTTTTGGTAAAGGTGACCACGGACTTCGAGGGCTTCCTTGGGAATTATTCTGTTGACCGAATTTGTAACCTAATAATCTACTTGGTTGGAAGTGAATCCCTAAGGTGGAAGGTGATTAAACCTTCCAGGCTTAACTAACTCGAACCACTGGCACTAACTGAACTAGCAGTAAAAGGGTTTTGAGGAGATCCTTACTTGTCCTCTTACTTTTATTAAATGTGAATAGATGTATTGACGGCTGAATTTAATTTTATGTCCAGGCATTAATGGAGGTGGAGGGGAAACGAGAGTCACCCTGTACCCTCCTCCAACCCGAATACTCCACTTCACTGCTGTCACATGGTGCATTTCCTCATCATACCCACCACATTCAATATGCATGGGTTCGTGCTTTAGGGTAGCAGGCATGATTCATTTTCATCTTTGGGCCAATCTACTATGAGTTGAATCCTGTGTTTTCCTCTGTTCTTGACTTTACTGTGCACGGGCATGGTGGCTTGGAGCATCTCCCATATTTCTCCTGTTCGGTATGTATCCATCCTAAATAATAATTTTACTGTAGTTTTCATCCTTTTTTTCAGTTTACTGTTCTGGTATTATCCTATTTGTTGCCCGTAGGCCCTTCTTTCCCTCCTCCTATACTCATAGTTCTTTTATTACTATTCTCGATTATGCTTCGTCGAAAAAAAAAATTGTATGTTTAAAAGGGTTAGGGTCTTATCCATGCATGTATGCTCAGCCTATTTATTTTTTATTCTGGAACCTCTCTGGCAAGTTGTTTCTATTCGGGTTGTGAAAAGAAATAGGGGTCCATCCCAAATACTCTTTGATAACTCGTAAGACTATGATTTTTCCTTATTTGAGAATCTCCCAGAAATAATAGTAGTTGGCCAAACCCTTAAGCAGGGATTATAATATGACGGAAGTTAAAGATGTTCGGTTAAGATATGGGTGCCCCCCTTTGCTCTTTCTAAGCATCTTACCAGGCATATGCTTTTGGGGTTTTGGCATCGTGTTGACCCTGCATTTCCTTAAAACTTATTGCAGAGTGTTAGATAGATCATTGGTTCTGTTCTATTGTTTTCTTTATATTTTTGTAAGATGGATCTTGAGTTTATACTTTTATGCAGTTTGGTCATGTTCTAGCATTCGTGTATTGGTTCTTGGATCTGTTCTTGTTTCGGTTATTCATTAATTCTTAATGCTAATTATGGGCCCCTTTGGTTTTGCGAGGGTACCCATCAGGAATTTTAGGAATCCTCTTCCCCTTCCGGTTCTGGAGAAATACGCGGCTCCTGGCGATGGAGAAGGATAATCATATCCCTCTACTTAAGTTAAGTATTACTTTGGAGAAATCTTTCCTAAAATTTCTCGTTTCCTTTTTTATTTTATTTTATTTATATTTCTGTTGAACAAAACTTTAAGGGTATTTCTCACAACTCTGTGCAAGGGTTTCGACCATGCAAGGGCACACACTCGGAGATTTCACCCCCTCTTAATAGGTACTCGGGTTCCATTTTTCCCCTGCCAAGAAGGCCTAGACAGTTAATGGTAGAAGAATTCAATTAAGGAACCATTTCTGTAATTGGTTCGATGTGTGTCATCTTTTAACTTTGTTACTCCTTCTCACAGTCGAGTTCTGAGAGTCAACTTTAAATTTCTATATTTACACAAGGATTAAATCGATTTCTTACTATGACTTGTATTAAGTATTATTCGAAGGAAAAAATATGACTGATTTCTTTCCTATACTGGGACTGTTTTCTCGACATGTCTGAAATGAAATGAATTGTGAATGGTATTTTATTTCCATCTCTTGTAGCCTTACCTCAATTCGTTTTTGGCATCGTAGATCCTCGACATACCTATAAGTGTGTTGGTAAATAAAAACACTTGTGTTTTCTCTTGTAATGTTTATCCCGGATCTGTAATAGTTTAGACCTATCTTTTTGTTATGTTCGACCCGAGTGTACTCCATTTTCTGGAACTAAGTACCTAGTTTTCCGAATGTACGAATGTATGAGTTAATCATTTCCTTTTCAAGCCGGTGCAGCCGAAATATTAAGCCTTGGGTATTCAGAAGAGTCTGGGATCTATCAATGTAACGTGAATGATGTCTCTGTGTTTTGATTCTAGCATAATCCCTTACAATTGTATGCTACTAATTTTATGCCATCCGTTATAATGATTACTGAATGAACATTTACATATATATATTCATAACTGCAGTCATAAGTTTGTTTGATACTTCGTAAACCCCTTATTAAATTAATAAGGCCTTTAAATCTGTACAGTTAAAAAAAAGATATAATACTTTTGAAAATTCGTTCCAGTTTTCTACAAATGTTTACATAGGTTTGAAAATCCACTACAAAAATGAACCCTTAAAGTTGTATGGCTCATGATGAACTTATGAAAGGTAGAGGATTTTCCAGGACATGAAGTTTCAAAATTTGCATGATGAATTTAATGCTTCGAGCAGAATAGATCTATCCTAAGCACGACAAAAAACACAGTGGTTTTTGTAAACCAGTTCACTGTCCAGATTCAATTCTATTAACACTACAGACAATATGTGTTGTTTATAAACCCATACACTTGTATGTGGAACCTGTGATGACAATGAGTCACAATATAGTAGTAATATAAGTATATTACTTAATAGAATAGACGATTATCCAATATATGACCTACAGAAACCATAGAGATACAATCGTTACTACAACAAATAATAAATTGTAATCATATATATATAAGTTGATATGTAACATATATAAAGAATTCCTCAACTCCAAATATTTATGGATAGATCTTCATAATATTTCAGTTACAGAAATGAACGTACTCCTGTGGATAGATCTGTTCTTTCGAGTTCAGGTGTACATAGGTAATTCTGCCTAGAGATTTAACTTTTGACTGTAACTTCATACAAAAAAAACATATATCATCCATAGAAATTATTTCATCTTAACACCAACAGATGCATAATATCAGATTACCCAAAATCATTCAAGCAAAGAAGGAGGAATATAACATATCTGAACCAATTTGTGGAACGACAAAGGGAACAACCACGTTCCTCCCAACTGTAGAATAGGCAGCCAAAATCACTTGCCCGATTCACCCCTAGCCTGACCATGAATCCACGAGAGCGAACTAGGAACTCCTCCTCAGGAATGTTCTTCAATTCCAGTAGATTCAACTTCCCTCACACTCACTCAGTAGTGTTCACAACAAAAAATAAAAATCAATAGTCTCTTTCCCAACATACTTGGCAGTGTCTTGATTCCTTACATATGTTATTTATCAATTTGCCTAGGTCTTTTTCCCTCCCTTGGGAATTTTTGCAGCTTTCTAATTCCCTGATTTTTAGGGGCTTCCAATGGCCAAAGCATTGATTTGCCACTTGTAAAAATCAACCTAGAGGTAGTTCCAACATGTTCCCCATTCATGGAGTCATGGTCAGTTAAATTTAACATGGTTGTTCCATTTGTCCTCCTGAAATCAATATAAAATATTTTGTTTTTATACAAGTGTCATAGTCAAATAATTAGTTGGGTAAAATTAGGTCTCTTCCCAACAGTCATAATAATTAATTACAATTATCAAATTCGAAATTCAAAATTGCCATAAATGGCAAAAATTTTCCAAATTTGAATTTACTAAAAACGGAATAAATTTCCAACAAATTTAAATTTCAAAAATACTTTATTTTTGGGGATGTCACATCCTTTACCCCTTCAGTAAAAAACTATCCTTAGTGTTCGTCCCTTCCTTGGAATAGGATTGGATGAGATTTCCGCAAATCTCCCTCTAACTCCCAAGTGGCCTCCTTAGGACTAAAGTGATTCATTTGCAACTTTACCTGAGTGACGGCTTTGTTCCGAAGTGTTATTTCTCTACGGTCCATAATGCGCAGGGGTTCCACCTAGAACTCACCTTCAGGTTCCACCTGCACCAAGTTCCAATCAATCATATGAGTAGCGTCATGAATATATTTTTTTAACAAAGAAACATGAAATACATTATGAATTCTTAGATTAGCGGGAAGTGCAAGTTGGTATGCTACAAGTCCAATTCGAGCTAGTGTCTCAAAGGGCCCACAAAACCTAGGTCCTAGCTTGGCATAGTTCCCTACCTTCAATGAGCTCTTTCATGCTTTGACCTTCAAATAAACATGGTCTCCCACTTGAAATTCCAAGTGTCTTATTTTCTGATCTGTGTAGCTCTTCTGTCTGTCCTGTGCTTCTTTCAAGTTCTGTTGTACCTTCCTTACCATGTTCTCCATTTCCTGGAGCATCTCTGGTCCAACCATGAGTCTGTCAGTTGGGTTATCCCAACTAATTGGAGTCATACACTTTCTGTTGTATAGTACTTCGAAAGGGCTCAACTTAGTCGAAGTTTGGTACCCATTGTTATATGCAAATTCTACCAAGTGCAGGTAGTCTTCCCACTTGCTCAGTTTTGTTCTTACGTACATGTGGAGCATATCCTATACAATTTGGTTTGTTATTTCGGTTTGTCCATCCGTTTGTGGATGATAACTTGTATTGAATTTCAGATCAGTATTTATCCCTGCAAACAATTCCTTCCAAAAAGAGGATGTGAATTTTACGTCTATATCTGAAGTCACCATTTTAGGAATAACATGCAGTCTAAAAATTTCTTTCATGAATATTTCAGCAATGTTTATAGCTTTAAAAGTAGACTTTATAGGAATAAAGTGTGCATACTTACTGATTTTATCGATTACAACCATGATAGAATCATTCTGTTTCTGAGTTTTAGGCAAACCTATTATAAAGTCCAGCGATATGGTCTCCCATTTCCATTCTGGTACTGGTAATGGTTGTAGTAGGCTAGCTGGATGCTGGTGCTTGGCCTTAACCTGCTGACAATCCTGGCACCTAGCAAAGTATTATGTTGTTTCGCCTTTCATATTAGGCCAGTAAAATAGTTTTCTAAGTGTTTCTATTGTTTTCTGGTAACCTAGATGGCTAGAATACGGTTTCTTGTGCACTTCGTCCAAAACTGTTAATTTTAACTCTGTTGAATTTGGTATGTAAAGTCTGTTTTCAAATCGTAATAGTCCCTTTTTGTCGATACTTAGATCTGGTTTATCTGAGTTTGCGCTACTTTTTTCTAATTCTTCCATCATCTTAGTGTAATTTCCCTCGTTAATACCTCTTGTCCTTATCCTTTGTTCCAGATCACTTTCTTCCCTACTAATATTTATCTCAAATAACCCATGGACTCTTCTGCTTAAAGCGTCTGCTACTTTATTTTCCTTACTCTTGATATGACTGACCTCGAAGTCGAATTTTCTCAAGAAGGCTAGCCATCTTGCTTGTCTTGCATTAAGGTCTGGTTGGTTAAACAGATATTTCACCCCGCTATTATCCATCAATAGTAGAAATTTCCTACCCATTATGTAGTGTCGCCACATTTTTAAGGCGTCTATTATCACTGCCAATTCTAAGTCATGAGTGACATAATTTTGCTCGTGTTCTTTTAATTTCTAGGACTCATAACAAATAAAGTATCCTTCCTGAGTTAGGACACCACCTAGTCCTTCTTTACTTGCATCAACACATACGGTGAAGTCTTTATCTGGGTCTGCTACCTTCAATATGGGTGCAGTTGTCAATAATTCCTTTAGTTTGTTGAAACTGCCTTGACACTTCTCTGACCAGTTAAACTTGGTCCCTTTCTTTTGTAATGAAATGATAGGGTAGGCTATCTTAGAAAACCTTGTTATAAACCTGCGGTAATATACGGTGATTCCCATGAATGACCAGATATCCGCTACGTCCTTAGGTACCGGCCATTCCATAATGTCTTTTGTCTTCTTCAGCTTTACGGCAACGCCTTCTGCTGAAATTACATGTCCTAGATATTGTATTTATTTTTTACAGAAGTCACACTTGTCAAATTTAGCGTACAGTTTATGTTTCCTCAACGTTTGCAAAACTATACTTAAGTGTTCATCATGTTCTTCCTTTGTTTTTGAATAGACCAGAATATCGTCGATAAATACTACCACGAACTTGTCTAAGTATTGATTGAAGATGTTGTTCATCAGGCACATAAACATGGTTGGTGTGTTAGTGAGTCCAAAAGGTATGACTACAAACTCGTAGTGTCCATATCTTGTCCGAAAAGTTGTTTTGCTTATGTCCTCGTCTTTTATCCTAACTTGATAATAACCAGATCGTAAATCCAACTTTGAAAATATCTTGGCCCCACCTACTTGATCAAACAGATCATTTATCCTTGGTAAGGGGTATTTGTTCTTACTAGTCATTTTGTTCAGTTGTCTATAATCGATACATAGACTTAGAGTACCATCTTTCTTTTTCACAAAGAGGATTGGTGCCCCCCATGGTGAGACACTCAGTCTAATATACTCTTTGTCCAACAATTCCTGTAATTGCATTTTTAATTCTATTAGTTATGGTAGACTCATTCGGTATGGTGCTTTTGAAATAGGGGCTGAAATGGTTAGTAGGTCTATGGAGAAGTCTATTTCCCTTCTAGGAGGTAATTCTGATATCTCATCCACAAACATGTCTCTGAATTCACGTAGGATAGAGAAGTCTTCTAACTTTGGCTTAACTTATTTTTCTAACAGATACGTCACTTGGATGGCATAAACTTGACATCCCTTCTTCATACATTTCTTGAGTTGCATCACTGAAACTTGTCTGACTGATACCGGTTTTGGTATACCTTGGGTTGTTCTAGTAGTGCCAAAATCATGTTTATAGCTAAGTATCTTTGTACAACAATCTAGTACTACTTTTTGTTGTTCCAACCAATCCATCCCGATAATCATATCGTAAGATCCTAGTGGTAGGATGTTCAGATTTGTTCTTATATATTGGCCATCTAAGTTGAACTCAAAGTCAAAAATAAAGTCAACTACTTTCCTTTTAGTATCTGTTGCTAGTTGTACAAGCCATGATTTTGTGTGCTTTCATTTCTTAAGTTTATTTGACTCTACTACATCAGGGGTAATATAACTTAACGTAGCTCTAGGGTCAATTAGAACAGAAATTCGAATGTTATTGATTTTACCTTCGATTTCTACCACCGAGGACTGGTGGTCAGCTTGTCGACCATCTATGGCTGCATTTATCCGATGCAGGCTTCTACCCACGTCTCCCACCGTCGAGGCTTCCTGCAAGTTATGAACAAAAGTTATGTTTGTTGAAATTAAATGTGGACAGTTCCTCCTTAGATGAGGCTCTCCGCATTCCCAACACTTTAATGGATCGTGGGCGTTGTCCCCAAACTTCTTCTTTCCCAGGTTTACTGGTTTACCGTTGCTTTGCATATTTGGATGATTGGAGTGAAAATCCTTCCTCGAAAAACTTTTTGTAGCATTTTGATAAGGAGTTAGTTGGTATCCCTTCTTCCACTGGTTCATTTGATCTTGCTTCTTATCCTTCCAGGCTTTGGGAAAATCTACCCGCTGTTTATACTGGTCATAGCACATTCGTGCTTTCCTAAATGCTTCACTCAAGGATTTGGGGTTGTCAAACTCAATTCTGTCCCTATAGGACTGTGGTAAACAGCTTAAGAATCGCTGGATTTTTACCTTATCCTCTCGGATGTACGGTACGAACCTTAGTAATTCCAGAAATTTATTTATAAGGTCCTCCATCGTCATCTGTCGGAGTCGTAACTCGTAAAATTATTTCATCTTCCTTTCATAATAGCTTTCAGAAAGGTATTGTTTCTTGAAATACTTCTTAAAGTCAGACCATTCGAAATATTTCTCCTTTAGGCCCTTGGCCAATTTCAGGTCTTGCCACCAAATGTTGGCCTTCCCTTTTAGATTGTAGATGGCCATTCTAACCTTCATGTTGTTGGACTAATTGTAGATCTGGAAGTAATTTTTTACGTCCAACAACCATGCCTCGTCTTCTTCTCCTGTCCTGGATTCTCCATCAAAGGTAGCTGGTTTAATCTTTTTAAATTCTCCTTCAAGGTGGTCTACCTGTTTTCTTTTTCTGTCTGGTTTAGTTTTGTCTTCAGTTGAAGGTGTTCCTTCAGATGAACTGTCTCCTTTTTTTTCTCCGACCCAGAGTTCTTGGAGGCCCTTTTGCTTACTTCTTCGTCATGCTTATCATCCTTTGGGATTTTCTTGGTGACTATACTACGTAGTAGGACTTCATTTATCTCTTGTTGTTCCTGCTGTGCTTTCTTCAATTTTTCATTGTTGGCTTTGAAAATCTGTAGTTCAACAACAAGATCCCTCATTATTTCCAACACCTCCGTGGGTGAGCTTCCATCACTGTTTTGTCTCGGATCTCCATAGGGTCTTTGCTGCGGATTTCCTTTCATCTTGATTTCTGCGTCGTCTTGAGCTGCCATAATTAATACAAAGTAGAAAAGGTTTTCTATTTGTAACCATAAGGTTTATTAGTTTTACATAAATCAGAATATATATACTAAGCAACTAATGTGGCCCTGTTCAGGCCCAGTGTTGTAAATTTTTCTCTGATACCATATGTAATAAACCTCAATTTCGTCACAAAAAAAAAAAAAACTTCTAAGAGAATTACGCTCTAAGTCTGTATGATAGATTTATAATAAGGGGATTAATCCTTAAAATCGTAATATCCTGTGTATTCAATTTATGTTTACTCTTCAATACTCATTTAAGTTATACTCATCTTCGTAAGTGGTTAAATGTTAAAACTTTGTAGTAATGTGAAAGGTGGACGTAGGCCTAGTACTTGGGTTTTTAGCCTCTTATTAAACATCCACTCTCATACACGCGCACAAGCCTAAACTTCAAGTCCCTAAAAACTTTAGAGACACAAGGAAGGGGGTCGAAATATTTGCTTTAACGTTAGATTTATTGGTTTTTCTTTTGGTAAAGTTGACCACGGACTTCGAGGGCTTCCTTGGGAATTATTCTATTGACTGAATTCGTAACCCAATAATCTACTTGGTTGGAAGTGAATCCCTAAGGTGGAAAATGATTAAACCTTCCAGGCTTAACTAACTCCAACCACCGGCACTAACTGAACTAGCATTAAAAGGGTTTTGAGGAGATCCTTACTTGTCCTCTTAATTTTATTAAATGTGACTAGATGTATTGACAGTCAAATTTAATTTTATGTTGAGCCATTAATGGAGGTGGAGGGGAAATGAGAGTCACCCTATACCCTCCCCCAACCCGAATACTCCATTAATGGAGGTGGAGGGGAAACGGGAGGGTATACTGCATTTCCTCATCATACCCACCACATTCAATATGTGTGGGCTCGTGTTTTAGGGTAACAACCATGATTCATTTTCATCTTTGTGCCAATCTACTCTGAGTTGTATCCTGTGTTTTCCTCTGTTCTTGACATTACTGTGCACGGGCATGGTGGCTTGCAACATCTCCCATATTTCTCCTATTCGGTATGTATCCATCCTAAATAATAATTCTACTGTAGTTTTCATCCTTTTTTTCGGCTTACTGTTTTGGTATTATCCTTTTTATTGCCCGTAGGCCCTTCTTTCGCTCCTCCTGTACTCGTCGTTCTTTTTTTACTATTCCCGGTTATGCTTCGTCAAAAAAGAAAATCGTATGTTTAAAACGGTTAGGGTCTTATACATGCTTGTATGCTAAGCCTATTTATTTTTTATTCTGGAACCTCTCTGGCAAGTTGTTTCTATCCGGGTTGTGAAAAGAAATAGGGGTCCATCCCAAATACTCTTTGATAACTCGTAAGACTGTGATTTTTCCTTATTTCTGAATCTCCCAGAAAGAATAGTAGTTGGCCAAACTCTTAAGCAAGGATTATACTCTGACTGAAGTTAAAGATGTTCAGTTAAGTTCTGTGTGCCCCCGCTTTGCTCTTTCCGAGCATCTTACCAGGCATACGCGTTTGGGGTTTTGGCATCGTGTCAACCCTGCATTTCCTTAAAACTTATTGCAGAGTGTTAGATAGATCATTGGTTCTGTTCTATTGTTTTCTTTATATTTTTCTAAGATGGATCTTGAGTTTATGCTTTTATGTAGTTTGGTCATGTTCCAACATTCATGTATTGGTTCTTGGATCTGTTCTTGTTTCGGTTATTCATTGATTCTTAATGCTAATGATGGGCCCCTTTGGTTTTGCGAGGGTACCCATCAGGAATTTTAGGAATCCTCTTCCCCTTCCTGGTCTGGAGAAATACGCGGCTCCTGGCGATGGTGAAGGATAATCATATCCCTCTACTTAAGTTAAGTATTACTTTCGTGAACTCTTTCCTAAAATTGCTCATTTCCTTTTTTTATTTATTTATTTGTATTTATGTTGAACAAAACTTTAAGGGTATTTCTCGCAACTTTGTCCAGGGGTTTCGACCACGCGAGGACACACGCAAAGAGATTTCACCCCCTCTTAATAGGTACTCGGGTTCCATTTTTCCCATGCCAAGAAGGCCTAGACAGTTAATGGTAGAAGAATTCAATTAAGGAACCATTTATGTAATTGGTTTGTTGTGTCAATAATTCCTTTAGTTTGTTGAAACTTCCTAGACACTTCTCTGACCAATTAAACTTGGTCCCTTTCCTTTGTAATGACGTGATAGGGTAGGCTATCTTAGAAAAACCTGCTATAAAACTGCGGTAATATCTGGTGATTCCCATGAATGATCGGATATCCGCTACGTCCTTAGGTACCAGCCATTCCATAATGGATTTTGTCTTCTCCGGGTCTACAGCAATGCCTTCTGCTAAAATTACATATCCTAAATATTGTATTTCTTTTTGATAGAAGTCACACTTGTCAAATTTGGTGTACAGTTTGTGTTTCCTCAACGTTTGCAGAACTATATTTAAGTGTTCATCATGTTCTTCCTCCGTTTTTTAATACACCAGAATATCATCGATAAATACTACCACAAACTTTTCTAAGTACTGACTGAAGATGTTGTTCATCAGGCACATAAACATGTCTGGTGCGTTAGTGATTCCGAAAGGTATGACTACGAACTCGTAGTGTCTATATCCTGTCCAAAAATCTATTTTTCTTATGTCCTCGTCTTTTATCCTAACTTGATGATAACCAGATCGTAAATCCAACTTTGAAAAGATCTTGGCCCCACCTACTTGATCGAATAGATAATTTATCCTTGGTAAGGGGTATTTGTTCTTAATAGTCATTTTGTTCAGTTGTCTATAATCAATACATAGTCTTAGAGTACCGTCTTTCTTTTTCAAAAAGAGGACTGGTGCCCCCCATGGTGAGACACTCAGTCTGATATACTCTTTGTCCAACAATTCCTGTAATTGTATTTTTAATTCTGTTAGTTCTGGTAGACTCATTCAGCACGGTGCCTTTGAGATAGGGGTTGAACCGGGTAGTAGGTCTATGCAGAAGTCTATTTCCCTTCTAGGAGGTAATTCTGGTATCTCATCCACAAACATGTCTCTGAATTCACGTAGGACAACGAAGTCTTCTAACTTTCGCTTAACTTCTTTTTCTAACAGATTCATCACTTGGATGGCATAAACTTGACATCCCTTCCTCATACATTTCTTGACTTGCATCGTTGAAACTTGTCTGACTGATATCGGTTTTGGTATACCTTGGGTTGTTCTAGCAGTGCCAAAATCGTGTTTATAGCTAAGTATCTTTGTATAACAATCTAGTACTACTTTGTGTTGTTCCAACCAATCCATTTTGATAATCATATCGTAAGATCCTAGTGGTAGGATGTTCATATTTGTTCTTATATATTGACCATCTAAGATGAACTCAAAGTCAAAAATAAAGTCAACTACTTTCCTTTTAGTACTTGTTGCTAGTTGTACAAGCCATGATTTTGCGTGCCTTTGTTTCTTAAGTTTATTTTACTCTACTACATCAGGGGTAATATAACTTAAGATAGCTCCAGGGTCAATTAGAACAAAAATTCGAGTGTTATTGATTTTACCTTCGATTTCTACCACTGAGGACTGGTGGTCAGCTTGTCGACCATCTATGGTTTCATTTATCTGATGCAGGCTTCTGCCCACGTCTCCCACCGTCGAGGCTTCCTGCAAGTTATGAACAACAGTTATGTTTGCTTAAATTAAACGTGGACAGTTCCTCCTTAGATGAGGCTCTCTGCATTCCCAACACCTTAATGGATCGCGGGCGCTGTCCCCAAACTTCTTCATTCCCAGGTTTACCGGTTTACAGCTTCTTTGCGTATTTGGATGATTGGAGTGAAAATCCTTCCTCGGAAAATTTTTTGCTGCATTCTGATAAGGAGTTGGTTGGTATGCCTTCTTCCGTTGGTTCATTCGATCTTGGTTCTTATCCTTCCATGCTTTGGGAAACTCTACCCATTGTTTATACCAGTCATAGCACATTCATGCTTTCCTGAATACTTCACTCAAGGATTTGGGGTTGTCAAACTCAATTCTGTACTTGTAGCACTGTGGTAAACAGCTTAAGAATCAATGGATTTTTACCTTATCCTCCCGGCTGTACGGTATGAACCTTAGTAATTCCAGAAATTTATTTATAAGGTCCTCCATCGTCATCTGTCCGAGTCATAACTTGTAAAATTATTTCGTCTTCCTTTCATAATAGCTTTCATAAAGGTATTGTTTCTTGAAATACTTCTTAAAGTCAGACCATTCCAATTGTTTCTCCTTTAGGCCCTTGGCCAATTTCATGTCTTGCCACCCAATGTTGGCCTTCCCTTTCAGATTGTAGACGTCCATTTTGACCTTCATGTTGCTGGAATAATTGTAGATCAAAGGTAGTTGGTTTAATATTTTTAAATTCTCCTTCAAGGTGGTCTACTTGTTTTCTTTTCTGTCTGGTTTAGTTTTGTCTTCAGTTGAAGGTGTTCCTTCAGATGAACTGTCTCCTTTTTTTGTTTCCAACCCAGAGTTCTTGGAGGCCCTTTTGTTGACTTATTCATCATGGTTATCGTCCTTTGGGATTTTCTTGGTGACTATACTATGCAGCAGGACTTCATTTATCTCTTGTTGTTCCTGCTGTGCTTTCTTCAATTTTTCATTATCGGCTTTGAAAATCTATAGTTCAACAATAAGATTCCTCATTGTTTCCAACACCTCCGTGGGTGAGCTTCCGTCACTGTTCTGTCTTGGATCTCCAAAGGGTCTTTGTTGTGGATTTCCTTCCATCCTGATTTCTGCATCGTCCTGAGCTGCCATATTTAATACAAAGCAGAAAACACTTTCTATTTGTAACCATAATGTTTATTAGTCTTACATAAATCGGAATATATATACTAAGCAATTAATGTGGCCCTGTTCAGGCCCATTGTTGTAACTTTTTCTCTAATACCATATGTAATAAACATCAATTTCGTCACCAAAAAAAAAAAAAACTTCTAAGAGAATTACGCTCTAAGTCTGTATGATAGATTTATAATAAGGAGATTAATCCTTAAAATCGTAATATCTCGTGTATTCAATTTATGTTTACTCTTCAATACTCATTTAAGTTATACTTTTCTTCGTAAGTGGTTAAATGTTAAAACTTTGTAGTAATGAGAAAGGTGGACATAGGCCCAGTACTTAGGTTTTCAGCCTCTTATTAAACATCCACTCTCATACACGTGCACAAGACTAAACTTCAAGTCCCTGAAAACTTTAGAGACACAAGGAAGGGGGTCGAAATATTTGCTTTAACGTTAGATTTATTGGTTTTTCTTTTGGTAAAGGTGACCACGGACTTCATGGGCTTCCTTGGGAATTATTCTGTTGACCGAATTCATAACCCAATAATCTACTTGGTTGTAAGTGAATCCCTAAGGTGGAAGATGATTAAACCTTCTAGGCTTAACTAACTCCAACCACCGGCACTAACTGAACTAGCATTAAAAGGGTTTTGAGGAGATCCTTACTTGTCCTCCTAATTTTATTAAATGTGACTAGATGTATTGATAGTCGAATTTAATTTTCTGTCAAGCCATTAATGGAGGTGGAGGGGAAACGAGAGGGTATGGTGCATTTCCTTGTCATACCCACCACATTCAAAATTTGTGGGCTCATGTTTTAGGGTAGCAGCCATGATTCATTTTCATCTTTGTGCCAATCTACTCTGAGTTGAATCCTGTGTTTGCCTCTATTCTTGACTTTACTGTGCACGGGCATGGTGGCTTGGAGCATCTCCCATATTTATCCTGTTCGGTATGTATCCATCCTAAATAATAATTTTACTATAGTTTTTTTCCTTTCTTTCAGCTTATTGTTCTGGTATTATCCTATTTATTTCCCATAGGCCCTTCTTTCCCTCCTCCTGTACTCGTCGTTATTTTATTACTATTCCATGTTATGCTTCATCGAAAAAGAAAATTGTATGTTTAAAAGGGTTAGGGTCTTTTACATGCCTGTATGCTAAGCCTATTTATTTTTTATTATGGAACCTCTCTCGCAAGTTGTTTCTATCCAGGTTGTGAAAAGAAACATGGGTCCATCCCAAATACTCTTCGATAACTCGTAAGACTGTGATTTTTCCTTATTTGAGAATCTCCCAAAAATAATAGTAGTTGGCCAAACCCTAAAGCAGGGATTATACTCTGACCGAAGTTAAATATGTTCGGTTAAGTTCTGTGTGCCCCCCCTTCGCTCTTTTTGAGCGTCTTACCAGGCATACGCGTTTGGGGTTTTGGCATCGTGTCAACCCTGCATTTCCTTAAAACTTATTGTAGACTGTTAGATAGATCATTGCTTTTGTTCTATTGTTTTCTTTATATTTCTGTAAGATGGATCTTGAGTTTATGCTTTTATGCAGTTTGGTCATGTTCCAGCATTCGTGTATTGGTTCTTGGATCTGTTCTTGTTTTCGTTATTCAGTGATTCTTAACGCTAATGATGGGCCCCTTTGGTTTTGCGAGGGTACCCATAAAAAAATTTAGGACTCCTCTTCCCCTTCCGAGTATAGAGAAATACGCGGCTCATGGCGATGGCAAAGGATAATCATATCCCTCTACTTAAGTTAAGTGTTACTTTGGCGAACTCTTTCCTAAAATTGCTCATTTCCTTTTTTTTTTTTTATTTGTATTTCTGTTGAACAAAACTTTAAAGGTTTTCTCGCAACCCTGTGCAGGGGCTTCAACCACGTGAGGACACATGCTTGAAGATTTCACCCCCTCTTAATAGGTACTTGGGTTCCATTTTTCCCCTTCCAAGAAGGCCTAGACAGTTAATGGTAGAAGAATTCAATTAAGGAACCATTTCTGTAATTAGTTTGTCGTGTGTTATCTTTTAACTTCGTTACTCCTTTTCGCAGTCGAGTTTCGAGAGTCAAATTTAAATTTATATATTTACCCAAGGATTAAATCGATTTCTTACTATGACTTGTATTAAGTATTATTCGAAGGAAAAAATATGATTGATTTATTTCCTAAACTGGGACTGTGTTCTCGACATTTCTGAAATGAAATGAATTGTGAATGGTATTTTATTTCCATCTCTTGTAGCCTTAATTCAATTCGTTTTTGGCATCGTAGATCCTCGGCATACCTATAAGCATGTTGGTAAATAAAAACACTTGTGTTTTCTCTTGTAATGTTTATCCCGGATCTATAATAGTTTAGACCTATCTTTATGTTTTGTTCGACCCGAGTGTACTCCAATTTCTGGAACTAAGTACCTAGTTTTCTGAATGTACGAATGTCTGAGTTAATCATTTCCTTGTCAAGCTGGTGCAGCAGAAATATTAAGCCTTGGGTATTTAGAAGAGTATGGAATCTATCAGTGTAACGTGAATGATGTCTCTGTGTTTTGATTCTGGCGTAATCCTTTACAATTGTATGCTACTAATTCTATGCCATCCATTATAATGATTACTGAATGAACATTTACATATATATATTCATAACTACAGTCATAAGTTTGTTTGATACTTAGTAAACCCCTTATTAAATTAATAAGGCCTTTAAATCTGTACAGTTAAAAAAAAGATATAATACTTCTGAAAATTCGTTCCAGTTTTCTAAAAATGTTTACACAGATTTGAAAATCCACTACAGAAATGAACCCTTAAAGTCATATGACTCATGATGATCTTATGACAGGTAGAGGATTTTCCAGGACTTGAAGTTTCGAAATTTTCATGATGAATTTAATGCTTCAAGCAGAATAGATCTATCCTAAGCACGACAAAAAACACAGTGGTTTTTGTAAACTGGTTCACTGTCCAGATTCAATTCTATTACCACTACAAACAATATGTGTTGTTTATAAACCTGTACACTTGTACATTGAACCTGTGATGACAATGAGTTGCAATATAGTAGTAATATAAGTATATTCCTTAATAGAATAGATGATTATCCAATATATGACCTACAAAAACCATATAGATACAATCGCTCCTACAGTAGATAATAAACAGTAATCATATATATATATATATATATATATATATATATATATATATATATAAGTTGATATGTAACATATATATAGAATTGCTCAACTCCAAATATTTATGGATAGATCTTCCTAATATTTTGGTAACAAAAATGAACGTACTCCTGTAGATAGATCTGATCTTTCAAGTTCAAGTGTACATAGGTAATTCTTCCTATAGATTTAACTTTTGACTATAACTTCATACAAAAAAAAACATATATCATCCATAGAAATTATTTCAGCTTAACACCAACAGATGCATAATATCAGATTACCCAAAATCATTCAAGAAAAGAAGGAGGAATCTAACATATCTAAACCAATTTGTGGAACGACAGAGGGAACAACCACGTTCCTCCCAACCGTAGAATAGGCAGCCAAAATCACTTGCCGAATTCACCCCCTAGCCTGACCATGAATCCATGAGAGCGAACTAGGAACTCCTCCTCAGAAATGTCCTTCAATTCTAGTAGATTCCCTTTGCCTCACACTCACTCAGTATTTTTCATAACAGCAAGTAAAAATCAATAGTCTCTTTCCCGGCATACTTGGCAGTGTCCTGCCTCCTCACATATGCTATTTATCAATTTTCCTAGGTCTTTTTCTCTCCCTTGGGAATTTTCGCAACTTTCTAAATCCCTGATTTTTGGGGGCTGCCAATGGCCAAATCACTGATTTTCCAGTTGTAACAATCAACCTAGAGGTAGTTCCAACATGTTCCCCACACATGGAGTCATGGTCAGTTAAATTTAACATGGTTGTTCCATTTGTCCTCCTGAAATCAATATAAAATATTATGTTTTTATACAAGTGTCATAGTCAAATAGTTAGTTGGGTAAAATTAGGTCTCTTCCCAACAGTCATAATAATTAATTACAATGATCAAATTCGAAATTAAGAATTGCCATAAATGGAAAAAAAATTCCAAATTCGAATTTACTAAAAACGGAATAAATTTCCAACAAATTTAAATTTCAAAAATACTTTATTTTTGGGGATGTCACATCCTTTAACCCTTCAGTAAAACACTGTCCTCAATGTTTGTCCCTTCCTTGGAACAGGATTGGATGAGATTTCCACAAATCTCCCTCCAACTTCCAAGTGGCCTCCTCAGGACTAAAGTGCTTCCATTGCACCTTTACCTGAACAACGGCTCTGTTCCAAAGTGTTATTTCTCTCCGGTCCAGAATGCGCAGGGGTTCCACCTGGAACTTGCCTTCGGGTTCCACCTGCACCAAGTTCCAATCAATCATATGAGTAGAGTCATGAATATATATTTTTTAACAAAGAAACATGAAATACATTATGAATTCTTAGATTAGCGGGAAGTGCAAGTTGGTATGCTACGGGTCCAATTCGAGCTAATATCTCAAAGGGCCCAAAAAACCTGGGTGTCAGCTTGGCATAGTTCCCTAAATTCAACGAGCTCTTTCGTGCTTTGACCTTCAAATAAACATGGTCTCCCACTTGAAATTCCAAGTGTCTTATTTTCTTATCTGCGTAGCTCTTATGTCTATCATGTGCTTCTTTCAAGTTCTATTGTACCTTCCTTACCATGTTCTCCATTTCCTAGAGCATATCTGGTCCAACCATGAGTCTGTCAACCGGGTTATCCCAACTAATTGGAGTCGTACACTTTCTGTTGTATAGTACTTCGAAAGGGCTCAACTTAGCCCATGTTTGGTACCCATTGTTATATGTAAATTCTACCAAGTGCAGGTAGTCTTCCTACTTGCTCGGTTTTGTTCTTACGTACATACAGAGCATATCCTCTACAATTTGGTTTGTTCTTTCAGTTTGTCCATCCGTTTGTGGATGATAACTTGTACTGAAATTCAGATTAGTATTTATCCCTGCAAACAATTCCTTCCAAAAAGTGGATGTGAATTTTACGTCTCTATCTGAAATCACCATTTTAGGAATACCATGGAGTCTAAAAATTTCTTTCATGAATATTTCAGCAATGTTTATAGCTTTAAAAGTAGACTTTATAGGAATAAAGTGTGTAGACTTACTGAGTTTATCGATTACAACCATGATAGAATCATTCTATTTCTGATTTTTAGGCAAACTTGTTATAAAGTCCAGCGATATGGTCTCCCATTTCCATTCTGGTACTGGTAATGGCTGTAATAGGTAGGCTAGATGCTGGTGTTGGGCTTTAACCTACTGACAATCCTGGCACCTAGCCAAGTATTATGTTGTTTTGCCTTTCATATTAGCCCAGTAAAATAGTTTTCTAAGTGTTGTTATTGTTTTCTGGTAACCTAGATCGCCAGAATACGGTTTCTTATCCACTTCGTCCAAAATTGTTAATTTTAACTCTGTTGAATCTGGTATGTAAAGTCTATTTTTAAATCGTAATAGTCCCTTTTTGTCGATACTTAGATCTGGTTTATCTGAGTTTGCGGTATTATTTTCTAATTTTGCCATCATCTTAGTGTAATTTCCGTCGTTAATACCTTCCGTCCTTATCCTTTGTTCCAGATCACTTTCTTCCCTCCTGATATTTATCTCAAATAACACATGGACTCTTCTACTTAAAGCGTCTGCTACCTTATTTTCCTTACCCTTGATATGTCTGACCTCGAAGTCGAGTTCGCTCAAGAAGGCTAGCCATCTTGCTTGTCTTACATTCAGGTCTGGCTGGTTAAACAGATATTTCACCTCACTATTATCCGTCAATAGTAGAAATTTTCTGCCCATTATGTAGTGTCGCCACATTTTTAAAGCGTGTATTACCGCTACCAATTCTAAGTCATGAGTGACATAAATTCGTTGGTGTTCTTTTAATTTCTGGGACTCATAACAAATAACGTATCCTTCCTGAGTTAGGACACCACCTAGTCCTTCTTTACTTGCATCAACACATATGGTGAAGTCTTTATCTGGGTCTCTTAACTTCAATATGGGTGCAGTTGTCAATAATTCCTTTAGTTTGTTGAAACTGCCTTGACACTTCTTTGACCAGTTAAACTTGGTCCCTTTCTTTTGTAATGACATGATAGGGTAGGCTATCTTAGAAAACCCTGCTATAAACCTACGGTAATATCCGGTGATTAACATGAATGACCGGATATCCGCTACATCCTTAGGTACCGGCCATTACATAATGGATTTTGTCTTCTACGAGTCTACGGCAATGCCTTCTGCTGAAATTACATGTCCTAGATATTGTATTTTTTTTTTATAGAAGTCACACTTGTCAAATTTGGCGTACAATTTGTGTTTCCTTAATGTTTGCAGAACTATACTTAAGTGTTCATCATGTTCTTCCTTCATTTTTGAATAGACCAGAATATCATCGATAAATACTACCACAAACTTGTCTAAGTACTGACTGAAGATGTTGTTCATCAGGCACATAAACGTGGTTGGTGCGTTAGTGAGTCCGAAAGGTATGACTACAAACTCGTAGTCTCCATATCTTGTTCGAAAAGCTGTTTTGCTTATGTCCTCATCTTTTATCCTAACTTGATGATAACCGGATCGTAAATCCAACTTTGAAAAGATCTTGGCCCCACCTACTTGATCGAACAGATCATTTATCCTTGGTAAGGGGTATTTGTTCTTAATATTCATTTTGTTCAGTTGTCTATAATCGATACATAGTCTTAGAGTACCGTCTTTCTTTTTCACAAAGAGGACTGGTGCCCCCCATGGTGAGACACTCAGTCTGATATACTCTTTGTCCAACAATTCCTGTAATTGTACTTTTAATTCTGTTAGTTCTGGTAGACTCATTCGATACGGTGCCTTTGAGATAGGGGTTGAACCGGGTAGTAGGTCTATGGAGAAGTCTATTTCCCTTCTAGGAGGTAATTATGGTATCTCATCCACAAACATGTCTCTGAATTCACGTAGGACAGCGAAGTCTTCTAAATTTGGCTTAACTTCTTTTTCTAAGAGATTCGTCACTTGGATGGCATAAACTTGACATCCCTTCCTCATACATTTCTTGAGTTGCATCGCTGAAACTTGTCTGACTGATACCGATTTTGGTATACCTTGGGTTGTTCTAGCAGTGCCAAAATCATCTTTATAGCTAAGTATCTTTGTATAACAATCTAGTACTGCTTTTTGTTGTTCTAACCAATCCATCCCGATAATCATATAGTAAGATCCTAGTGGTAGGATGTTCAGATTTGTTCTTATATATTGACCATCTAAGATGAACTCAAAGTAAAAAATAAAGTCAACTACTTTCCTTTTAGTACCTGTTGCTAGTTGTACAAGCCATGATTTTGTGTGCTTCCATTTCTTAAGTTTATTTGACTCTACTACATCAAGGGTAATATAACTTAACACAGCTCCAGGGTCAATTAGAACAAAAATTCAAGGGTTATTAATTTTACCTTCGATTTCTACCACCGAGGACTGGTGGTCGTCTTGTCGACCATCTATGGCTACATTTATCCGATGCAGCCGTAGGACTGGTGGAAACGAGAGTAACCCTATACCCTCCTCCAACCTGAATACTCCATTAATGGAAGTGGAGGAGAAACGAGAGGGTATGGTGCATTTCCTCGTCATACCCACCACATTCAATATGCATGGGCTCGTGTTTTAGGGTAGCAGCCATGATTCATTTTCATCTTTGTGCCAATCTACTCTGAGTTGAATCTTGTGTTTTCCTCTGTTATTGACTTTACTGTGCACGGGCATGGTGACTTGGAGCATCTCCCATATTTCTCCTGTTCGGTATGTATCCATCCTAAATAATAATTTTATTGTAGTTTTCATCCTTTTTTTCGGCTTACTGTTCTGGTATTATCTTGTTTATTGCACGTAGGCCCTTCTTTCCCTCCTCTTGTACTCATCATTCTTTTATTACTATTCTCGGTTATGCTTCATCGAAAAAGAAAATCGTATGCTTAAAAGGGTTAGGGTCTTATACATGCATGTATGCTAAGCCTATTTATTTTTTATTCTGGAACCTCTCTGGCAAGTTGTTTCTATCTGGGTTGTGAAAATAAAGAGGGGTCCATTCCAAATACTCTTCGATAACTTGTAAGACTGTGATTTTTCCTTATTTGAGAATCTCCTAGAAAGAATAGTAGTTGGCCAAACCCTAAAGCAGGGATTATACTCTGACTGAAGTTAAAGATGTTCGGTTAAGTTCTGCGTGCCCCCCCTTTGCTCTTTCTGAGCGTCTTACAAAGCATACGTGTTTGGGGTTTTGGCATCGTGTCAACCCTTCATTTCCTTAAAACTTATTGCAGAGTGTTAGATAGATCATTGGTTTTGTTCTATTGTTTTCTTTATATTTCTGTAAGATGGATCTTGATTTTATGCTTTTATGCAGTTTGGTCATGTTCCAGCATTCGTGTATTGGTTCTTGGATCTGTTCTTGTTTCGGTTATTCATTGATTCTTAACGCTAATGATGGGCCCCTTTGGTTTTGCGAGGGTACCCATCAGGAATTTTAGGACTCCTCTTCCCCTTCCGAGTCTGGAGAAATACGCGGCTCCTGGCGATGGCGAAGGATAATCATATCCCTCTACTTATGTTAAGTATTACTTTGGAAAACTCTTTAATAAAATTGCTCGTTTCCTTTCTTTCTCTTTTTTATTTGTATTTCTGTTGAACAAAACTTTAAGGGTATTTCTCACAACTCTGTGCAGGGGTTTTGACCATGCGAGGACACACGCGAGGAGATTTCACCCCCTCTTAATAGGTACTCGGGTTCCATTTTTCCCCTACCAAGAAGGCCTAGACAGTTAATGGTAGAAGAATTCAATTAAGGAACCATGTATGTAATTGGTTTGTTGTGTGTTATTTTAACTTCGTTACTCCTTCTCACAGTCGAGTTCCACGAGTCAACTTTAAATTTGTATATTTACCCAAGGATTAAATCGATTTCTTACTATGACTTGTATTAAGTATTATTCAAAGGAAAAAATATGACTGATTTCTTTCCTATACTGGGACTGTGTTCTCGACATTTCTTAAATGAAATGAATTGTGAATGGTATTTTATTTCCATCTCTTGTAGCCTTACTTCAATTCATTTTTGGCATCGTAGATCCTCGGCATACCTATAAGCATGTTGGTAAATAAAAACACTTGTGTTTTCTCTTGTAATGTTTATCCCGGATTTGTAATAGTTTAGACCTATCTTTCTGTTCTGTTCGACCCGAGTGTACTCCAATTTCTGGAACTAAGTACCTAGTTTTCCGAACGTATGAATGTCTGAGTTAATCATTTCCTTATCAAGCCAGTGCAGCAGAAATCTTAAGCCTTGGGTATTCAGAAGAGTCTGGAATCTATCAATGTAATGTGAATGATGTCTCCGTGTTTTTATTCTGGCATAATCCTTTACAATTGTATGCTACTAATTCTATTCCATCCATTATAATGATTACTGAATGAACATTTACATATATATTCATAACGGTAGTCATAAGTTTGTTTGATACTTCGTAAACCCCTTATTAAATTAATAAGGCCTTTAAATCTGTACAGTTAAAAAAAAGATATAATACTTCTGAAAATTCGTTCCAGTTTTCTACAAATGTTTACACAGGTTTGAAAATCCACTACAGAAATGAACCCTTAAAGTCGTATGGTTCATGATGATCTTATGACAGGTAGAGGATTTTCCAGGACTTGAAGTTTCAAAATTTGCATGATGAATTTAATTCTTCGAGCAAAATAGATCTATCCTAAGCACGACAAAAAACACAGTGGTTTTTGTAAACCAGTTCACTGTCCAGATTCAATTCTATTACCACTACAAACAATATGTGTTGGTTATAAACCCGTACACTTGTACGTATAACCTATGATGACAATGAGTCGCAATATAGTAGTAATATAAGTATATTCCTTAATAGAATAGATGATTATCCAATATATGACCTACAGAAACCATATAGATACAATCGTTCCTACATCAGATAATAAATTGTAATCATATATGCATATATATATATATATAAGTTGATATGTAACATATATACAGAATTTCTCAAATCCAAATATTTATGGATAGATTTTCCTAATATTTCGGTTACAGAAATGAACGTACTCCTATAGATAGATTTGTTCTTTCAAGTTCATGTGTACATAGGTAATTCTACCTAGAGATTTAACTTTTGACTGTAACTTCATACCAAAAAAAACATATATCATCCATGGAAATTATTTCATCTTAACACCAACAGATGCATAATATCAGATTACCCAAAATCATTCAAGAAAAGAAGGAGGAATCTAACATATCTGAACCAATTTGTGGAATGACAAAGGAAACAACCACGTTCCTCCCAACCGTAGAATAGGCAGCCAAAATCACTCACTCGATTCATCCCCTAGCCTGACCATGAATCCATGAGAGTGAACTAGGAACTCCTCCTCAGCAATTTCCTTCAATTCCAGTTGATTCCCCTTGCCTCACACTCACTTAGTAGTGTTCATAACAGCAAGTAAAAATCAATAGTCTATTTCCCAGCATACTTGGTAGTGTCCTGCCTCCTCACATATGCTATTTATCAATTTGCCTAGGTCTTTTTCCCTCCCTTGGGAAATTTCGCAGCTTTCTAAATCTTTGATTTTCAGTGGCTGCAAATGGCCAAATCATTGATTTTCCACTTGTAACAATCATCCTAGAGGTAGTTCCAACATGTTCCCCACTCATGGAGTTATGGTAAGTTAAATTTATCATGGATGTTCCATTTGTCCTCCTGAAATCAATATAAACTATTATGTTTTTATACAAGTGTCATAGTCAAATAGTTAGTTGGGTCAAATTAGGTCTCTACCCAATAGTCATAATAATTAATTACAATTATCAAATTCGGAATTGCAATAAATGGCAAAATTTTTCCAAATTCAAATTTACTAAAAACAGAATAAATTTCCAACAAATTTAAATTTCAAAAATACTTTATTTTTGGGGATGTCACATCCTTTACCCCTTCAGTAAAACACTGTCCTCAGTGTTCATCCATTCCTTGGAACAGGATTGGATGAGATTTCCGCAAATCTCCCTCCAACTCCCAAGTAGCCTCCTCAGGACTAAAGTGCTTCCATTGCACCTTTACCTGAGCGACGGCTCTGTTCCGAAGTGTTATTTCTCTCCAGTCCAGAATGCGCAGGGGTTCCACCTGGGACTCGCCTTCGGGTTCCACCTACACCAAGTTCCAATCAATCATATGAGTAGGGTCATGAATATATTTTTTTAACAAAGAAACATGAAATATGTTATGAATTCTTAGATTAGTGGGGAGTGCAAGTTGGTATGCTACGGGTCCAATTCAAGTTAGTATCTCGAAGGGCCCACAAAACCTGGGTGCCATCTTGGCACAGTTCCCTAACTTCAACGAGCTCTTCTGTGCTTTGACCTTCAAATAAACATGGTCTCCCACTTGAAATTCCAAGTGTCTTATTTTCTAATCTTTGTAGCTCTTCTGTCTGTCCTGTGCTTCTTTCAAGTTTTGTTGTACCTTCCTTACCATGTTCTCCATTTCCTTGAGCATCTCTGGTCCAACCATGAGTCTGTCAGTCGGGTTATCCCAACTAATTGGAGACGTACACTTTCTACTATATAGTACTTTGAAAGGGCTCAACTTAGCCCAAGTTTGGTACCCCACTTGCTCGGTTTTGTTCTTACATACATTCGGAGCATATCCTCTACAATTTGGTTTGTTCTTTCGGTTTGTCCATCCGTTTGTGGATGATAACTTGTATTGAAATTCAGATTAGTATTTAGCCCTGCAAACAATTCCTTCCAAAAAGTGGATGTGAATTTTACGTCTCTATCTGAAATCACCATTTTAGGAATACTATGCAGTCTAAAAATTTCTTTCATGAATATTTCAGCAATGTTTATAGCTTTAAAAGTAGACTTTACAGGAATAAAGTGTGCAAACTTACTGAGTTTATCGACTACAACCATGATAGAATCATTATGTTTCTGATTTTTAGGCAAACCTGTTATAAAGTCCAGCGATATGGTCTCCCATTTCCATTCTGGTACTAATAATGGCTGTAAGAGGCCGACTGGATGCTGGTGCTCGGCCTTAACCTGTTGACAATCCTGGCACCTAGCCAAGTATTATGTTGTTTCGCCTTTCATATTAGGCCAGTAAAATAGTTTTATAAGTGTTGTTATTGTTTTCTGGTAACCTGGATGGTCTTATGCACTTCGTCAAAAACTGTTAATTTTAACTCTACTAAATCTAGTATGTAAAGTCTGTTTTTAAATCGTAATAGTCCCTTTTTGTCGATACTTGGATCTGGTTTATCTGAGTTTACGGTACTGTTTTCTAATTCTTCCATCATATTAGTATAATTTCCATCGTTAATACATGTTTTCCTTATCCTTTGTTCCAGATCACTTTCTGCCCTGCTGATATTTATCTCAAATAACCCATGGACTCTTCTTCTTAAAGCGTCTACTACTTTATTTTCCTTACCCTTGATATGTCTGACCTCAAAGTCGAATTCTCTCAAGAAGGCTAACCATCTTTCTTGTCTTGCATTAAGGTCTAGTTGGTTAAACAAATATTTCACCCCACTATTATCCGTCAATAGTAGAAATTTTATGCCCATTATGTAGTGTCGCCACATTTTTAAGTCATGTATTACCGCTGCCAATTCTAAGTTATGATTGACATAATTTCGCTCATGTTCTTTTAATTTCTGGGACTCATAAAACATAATGTATCCTTCCTGAGTTAGGACACCACCTAGTCCTTCTTTAATTGCATCAACACATACGGTGAAGTCTTTATCTGGGTCTGCTACCTTCAATATGGGTGCAGTTGTCAATAATTCCTTTAGTTTGTTGAAACTGCCTTGACACTTCTCTGACCAGTTAAACTTGGTCCCTTTCTTTTGTAATGACGTGATAGGGTAGGCTATCTTAGAAAACCCTGCTATAAACCTGTGGTAATATCCGGTGATTCCCATGAATGACCGGATATCCACTACATCCTTAGCTATTGGCCATTCCATAATGACTTTTGTCTTCATCGAGTCTACGGCAATGCCTTCTGTTGAAATTACATGTCCTAGATATTGTATTTCTTTTTTATAGAAGTCACACTTGTCAAATTTGGCGTACAGTTTGTGTTTCCTCAACGTTTGCAGAACTATACTTAAGTGTTCATCATGTTCTGCCTCCATTTTTTAATAGACCAGAATATCGTCGAGAAATACTACCACGAACTTGTCTAAGTACTAACTGAAGATGTTGTTCATCAGGCACATAAATGTGGATGGTGCGTTAGTGAGTCTGAAAGGTATGAATACAAACTTGTAGTGTCCATATATTGTCTGAAAAGTTGTTTTGCTTATGTCCTCATCTTTTATCCTAACTTGATGATAACCGGATCATAAATCCAACTTTGAAAAGATCTTGTCCCAACCTACTTGATCGAATAGATCATTTATCCTTGGTAAGGGGTATTTGTTCTTAATAGTCATTTTGTTCAGTTGTTTATAATCGATACATAGTCTTAGAGTACTATCTTTCTTTTTCACAAAGAGGACTGGTGCCCCCCATGGTGAGACACTCAATCTGATATACTCTTTGTCCAACAATTCCTGTAATTGTATTTTTAATTCTGTTAGTTCTGGTAAACCCATTCGGTATGGTGCCTTTGAGATAGGGGCTAAATTGGGTAGTAGGTCTATGGAGAAGTCTATTTCCCTTCTAGAAGGTAATTTTCGTATCTCATCCACAAACATGTCTCTGAATTCACGTAGGACAATGAAGTCTTCTAGCTTTGGCTTCGTCACTGCAATGGCATAAAATTGACATCCCCTCCTCATATATTTCTTGAGTTGCATCGCTGAAACTTTTCTAACTGATACCGGTTTTGGTATACCTTGGGTTGTTCTAGCAATGCCAAAATCATATTTATAGCTAAGTATCTTTGTATAACAATCTAGTACTGCTTTTTTTTGTTCCAACCAATCCATCCCGATAATCATATCGTAAGATCCTAGTGGTAGGATGTTTAGATTTGTTCTTATATATTGACCATCTAAGCTGATATCAAAGTCAAAAATAAAGTCAACTACTTTCCTTTTAGTACCTGTTGCTAGTTGTACAAGCCATGATTTTGTGTGCTTCTGTTTCTTAAGTTTATTTGACTCTACTACATCAGGGGTAATATAACTTAACGTAGCTCCAGAGTCAATTAGAACAGAAATTCGAGTGTTAGTGATTTTACCTTCGATTTCTACCACCGAGGACTGGTGGTCAGCTTGTCGACCATCTATGCCTGCATTTATCCGATGCAGGCTTCTGCCCATGTCTCCCACCATCAAGGCTTTCTGCAAGTTATGAACAAGAGTTTTGTTTGTTGAAATTAAACGTGGAAAGTTCCTCCTTAAATGAGGCTCTCCGCATTCCCAACACTTTAATGGATCGCGGGTGTTGTCGCAAAACTTCTTCATTTCAAGGTTTACTAGTTTACCGTTGCTTTCCGTATTTGGATGATTGGAGTGAAAATCCTTCCTCGGAAAAAAATTTGCTACATTTTGATAAGGAGTTGGTTGGTATCCCTTCTTCCACTGGTTCATTCGATCTTTCTTCTTATCCTTCCAGGCTTAGGGAAACTCTACCCGTTGTTTATACTAGTCATAGCACATTTGTTCTTTCCTGAATACTTCACTCAAGGATTTGGGGTTGTCAAACTCAATTCTGTCCCTGTAGGACTGTGGTAAACAGCTTAAGAATCGCTGGATTTTTAGCTTATCCTCACGGATGTAGGGTACGAACCTTAGTAATTCCGGAAATTTATTTATAAGGTCCTCCATCGTCATTTGTCTGAATCATAACTCGTAAAATTATTTCATCTTCCTTTCAAAATAGCTTTCAGAAAGGTTTTGTTTCTTGAAATACTTCTTAAAGTCAGACCATTCCAACTGTTTCTCCTTTAGGCATGGTGGCTTGGAGCATCTCCCATATTTATCCTGTTTCATATGTATCCATCCTAAATAATAATTTTACTGTAGTTTTTTTCCTTTCTTTCGGATTACTATTCTGGTATTATCATATTTATTGCCTGTAGGCCCTTCTTTCCCTCCTCCTGTACTCGTCATTCTTTTATTACTATTCTTGGTTATGCTTCATCGAAAAAGAAAATCGTATGTTTAAAAGGGTTAGGGTCTTATACATGCCTGTATGCTAAGCCTATTTATTTTTTATTCTGGAACCTCTGTGACAAGTTGTTTCTATCTGAGTTGTGAAAAGAAACAGGGGTCCATCCCAAATACTCTTCGATAACTCGTAAGACTGTGATTTTTCCTTATTTGAGAATCTCCCAGAAAGAATAGTAGTTGACCAAACCCTTAAGCAGGAATTATACTCTGACTGAAGTTAAAGATGTTCGGTTAAGTTTTGCATGCCCCCCCTTTGCTCTTTCTGAGAGTCTTACCAGGCATACGAGTTTGGGGTTTTGGCATCGTGTCAACCCTGCATTTCCTTAAAACTTATTACAGAGTGTTAGAAAGATCATTGGTTTTGTTCTGTTGTTTTCTTTATATTTCTGTAAGATGGATCTTGAGTTTATGCTTTTATGCAGTTTGGTCATGTTCCAGCATTCATGTATTGGTTCTTGGATCTGTTCTTGTTTTGGTTATTCATTGATTCTTAACGCTAATGATGGGCCCCTTTGGTTTTGCAAGGGTACCCATTAGGAATTTTAGGACTCCTCTTCCCCTTCCAGGTCTAGAGAAAAACGCATCTCCTAGCGATGGCAAAGGTTAATCATATCCCTCTACTTAAGTTAAGTATTACTTTGGCGAACTCTTTCCTAAAATTGCTCGTTTCCTTTTTCTTTTTTTATTTGTATTTATGTTGAACAAAACTTCAAGGGTATTTCTCGCAACTCTGTGCATGGATTTTGACCACGTGAGGACACACGCTCAGAGATTTCACCCCCTCTTAATAGGTACTCAGGTTCCATTTTTCCCCTGCCAAGAAGGCCTAGACAGTTAATGGTAGAGGAATTCAATTAAGGAACCATTTCTGTAATTGGTTTGTTGTGTGTTATATTTTAACTTCGTTACTCCTTCTCACAGTCGAGTTCTAAGAGTCAACTTTAAATTTCTATATTTACCCAAGCATTAAATCGATTTTGTACTATGACTTGTATTAAGTATTATTCGAAGGAAAAAATATGACTGATTTCTTTCCTATAATGGGACTGGGTTCTTGACATTTCTGAAATGAAATGAATTGTGAATGGTATTTTATTTCCATCTCTTGTAGCCTTACTTCAATTCATTTTTGGCATCATATATCCTCGGCATACCTATAAGCATGTTGGTACATAAAAACACTTGTGTTTTCTCTTGTAATGTTTATCCCGGATCTATAATAGTTTAGACCTATCTTTTTCTTGTGTCTGACCCGAGCGTACTCCAATTTCTGGAACTAAGTATCTATTTTTCTGAACGTACGAATGTCTGAGTTAATCGTTTCCTTGTGAAGCCAGTGCAGCCGAAATCTTAAGCCTTGGGTATTCAGAAGAGTCTAGAATCTATCAGTGTAACGTGAATGATGTCTCCGTGTTTTGATTCTGGCCTAATACTTTACAATTGTATGCTACTAATTCTATGCCATCCATTATAATGATTACTGAATGAACATTTACATATATATATTCATAACGGCAGTCATAAGTTTGTTTGATACTTCGTAAACCCCTTATTAAATTAATAAGGCCTTTAAATCTGTACAGTTAAAAAAAAGATATAATACTTATGAAAATTCGTTCCAGTTTTCTACAAATGTTTACACAGGTTTGAAAATCCACTACAGAAATGAACCCTTAAATTTGTATGGCTCATGATGATCTTATGATAGGTAGAGGATTTTCCAGGACTTGAAGTTTCGAAATTTGCATGATGAATTTAATGCTTTGAGCAGAATAGATCTATCCTAAGCATGACAAAAAACACAGTGGTTTTTGTAAACCAATTCATTGTCCAGATTCAATTCTATTACCACTACAGACAATATGTGTTGTTTATAAACTCGTACACTTGTACATGGAACCTGTGATGACAATGAGTCACAATATAGTAGTAATATAAGTATATTCCTTAATAGAATAGATGATTATCCAATATATGACCTACAGAAACCATATAGATACAATCGTTCCTACAACAGATAATAAATTGTAATCATATATATATAAGTTGATATGTAACATATATAGAGAATTTCTCAACTCCAAACATTTATGGATAGATCTTCCTAATATTTCGGTTATAGAAATGAACATACTCCTATAGATAGATCTATTCTTTCAAGATCAGGTGTACATGGGTAATTTTGCCTAGAGATTTAACTTTTGACTGTAACTTCATACAGAAAAAATATATATCATCCATGGAAATTATTTCAGCTTAACACCAACAGATGCATAATATCAGATTACCCAAAATCATTCAAGAAAAGAAGGAGGAATCTAACATATCTGAACCAATTTGCGGAATGACAAAGGGAACAGCCACGTTCCTCCCAACCGTAGAATAGGCAACCAAAATCACTTGCCTGATTCACCCCCTAGCCTCCTCCTCAGCAATGTCCTTCAATTCCAATAGATTCCCCTTGCCTCACACTCACTCCGTAGTGTTCATCACAGCAAGTAAAAATCAATAGTCTATTTCCCAGCATACTTGGCAGTGTCTTGCCTCCTCACATATGCTATTTATCAATTTGCCTAGGTCTTTTTCCCTCCCTTGGGAATTTTCGCAGCTTTCTAAATCCATGATTTTCAGGGGCTGCCAATGGCCAAATCACTGATTTTCCACTTGTAACAATCATCCTAGAGGTAGTTCCAATATGTTCCCCACTCATGGAGTCATGGTCAATTAAATTTAACATGGTTGTTCCATTTGTCCTCCTGAAATCAATATAAAATATTCTATTTTTATACAAATTTCATACTCAAATAGTTAGTTGGGTCAAATTAGGTCTCTGCCCAACAGTCATAATAATTAACTACAATTATCAAATTCGAAATTCGGAATTTCCATAAATGGAAAAAAATTTCCAAATTCGAATGTACTAAAAACGGAAAAAATTTCCAACAAATTTAAATTTCAAAAATTATTTATTTTGGGGGATGTCACATCCTTTACCCCTTTAGTAAAACACTGTCCTTAGTGTTCATCCCTTCCTTGGAACAGGATTGGATGAGATTTCTGCAAATCTCCCTCCAACTCCCAAGTGGCCTCCTCTGGACTAAAGTGCTTCCATTGCACCTTTACCTGAGCGATGGCTCTGTTCCGAAGTGTTATTTCTCTCCGGTCCAGAATGCGTAGGGGTTCCACCTGGAAATCACCTTCGGGTTCCACCTACACCAAGTTCCAATCAATCATATGAGTAGGTTCATGAAAATATTTTTTTAACAAAGAAACATGAAATACATTATGAATTCTTAGATTAGCGGGAAGTGCAAGTTGGTATGCTACGGGTCCAATTCGAGCTAGTATCTCGAAGGGCCCACAAAACCTGGGTGCCAGCTTGGCACAATTCCCTAAATTCAACGAGCTCTTTTGTGCTTTGACCTTCAAATAAACATGGTCTCCCACTTGAAATTCCAAGTGTCTTATTTTCTAATCTGTGTAGTTGTTCTGTCTATCCTGTTCTTCTTTCAAGTTCTGTTGTACCTTCCTTACCATGTTCTCCATTTCTTGGAGCATCTCTAGTCCAACCATGAGTCTATCAACTAGGTTATCCCAACTAATTGGAGTCATACACTTTCTATTGTATAGTACTTTGAAAGGGCTCAGCTTAGCCGAAGTTTGGTACCCATTGTTATATGCAAATTCTACCAAGTCCAAGTAGTCTTCCCACTTGCTCGGTTTTATTCTTACGTACATTCGGAGCATATCCTCTACAATTTGGTTTGTTCTTTCGGTTTGTCCATCAGTTTGTGGATGATAACTTGTACTGAAATTCAGATTAGTATTTAGCCCTGCAAACAATTCCTTCCAAAAAGCGGATGTGAATTTTACGTCTCTATCTGAAATCACCATTTTAGGAATACCATGGAGTCTAAAAATTTCTTTCATGAATATTTCAGCAATGTTTATAGCTTTAAAAGTAGACTTTATAGGAATAAAGTGTGCAGACTTACTGAGTTTATCGATTACAACCATGATAGAATCATTGTGTTTCTGAGTTTTAGGAAAACCTGTTATAAAGTCCAGCAATATGGTCTCCCATTTCCATTCTAGTACTGGTAATGGCTGTAATAGGCCGGTTGGATGCTGGTGCTTGGCCTTAACCTGCTCACAATCCTGGCACCTAGCCAAGTATTATGTTGTTTCTCCTTTCATATTAGGCCAGTAAAATAGTTTTCTAAGTGTTGTTATTGTTTTTTGGTAACCTGGATGGCCAGAATACGGTTTCTTATTCACTTCGTCCAAAACTGTTAAATTTAACTATGTTGAATCTGGTATGTAAAGTTTGTTTTTAAATCGTAATAGTCCCTTTTTGTCGATACTTAGATCTGGTTTATCTGAGTTTGCGGTACTTTTTTCTAATTCTGCCATCATCTTATTCCAATTTCTATCATTAATACATGTCGTCCTTATCCTTTGTTCCATATCACTTTCTGCCTTGCTAATATTTATCTCAAATAACACATGGACTCTTCTGCTTAAAGCGTCTGCTACTTTATTTTCCTTACCCTTGATATGTCTGACCTCGAATTCGAATTCGCTCAAGAAGGCTAGCCATCTTGCTTGTCTTGCATTAAGGTCTGGTTGGTTAAACAGATATTTCACCCCACTATTATCCATCAATGGTAGAAATTTTCTGCCCATTATGTAGTGTCGCCACATTTTTAAGGCGTGTATTACCACTGCCAATTCTAAGTCATGAGTGACATAATTTCGCTCGTGTTATTTTAATTTTCGGGACTCATAACAAATAATGTATCCTTCTTGAGTTAGGACACCACCTAGTCCTTCTTTACTTACATCAACACATACTGTGAAGTCTTTATCTGGGTCTGCTACCTTCAATATGGGTGCAGTTGTCAATAATTCCTTTAGTTTGTTGAAACTGCCTTGACACTTCTCTGACCAGTTAAACTTGGTCCCTTTCTTTTGTAATGATGTGATAGGGTAGGATATCTTAGAAAACCCTGCTATAAACCTACGGTAATATCTGGTGATTCCCATGAATGATCAAATATCCGCTACGTCCGTAGTTACCGGCCATTCCATAATGGATTTTGTCTTCTCCGGGTCTACGGCAATGCCTTCTGCTGAAATTACATGTCCTAGATATTGTATTTCTTTTTGATAGAAGTCACCCTTGTCAAATTTGGTGTACAGTTTATGTTTACTCAACGTTTGCAGAACTATACTTAAGTGTTCATCATGTTCTTCCTCCGTTTTTTAATACACCAGAATATCGTCGATAAATACTACCACAAACTTGTCTAAGTACCGACTGAAGATGTTGTCCATCAGGCACATAAATGTGGCTGGTGCATTAGTGAGTCTGAAAGGTATGACTACGAACTCGTAGTGTCCATATCTTGTCCGAAAAGTTGTTTTTCTTATGTCCTCGTCTTTTATCCTAACTTGATGATAACCGGATCGTAAATCCAACTTTGAAAAGATCTTGGCCCCACCTACTTGATCGAACAGACCATTTATCCTTGGTAAGGGATATTTGTTCTTAATAGTCATTTTGTTCAGTTGTCTATAATTGATACATAGTCTTAGAGTACCGTCTTTCTTTTTCACAAAGAGGACTGATGCCCCCCATGGTGAGACACTCGGTCTAATATAATCTTTGTCCAACAATTCCTGTAATTGTATTTTTAATTATGTTAGTTTTGGTAAACTCATTCGATACGGTGCCTTTGAGATAGGGTCTGAACTGGGTAGTAGGTCTATGGAGAAGTCTATTTCCCTTATAGGAGGTAATTCTGGTATCTCATCCACAAACATGTCTCTGAATTCACGCAGGACAGCGAAGTATTCTAACTTTGGATTAACTTCTTTTTCTAACAGATTCGTCACTTGGATGGCATAAACTTGACATCCCTTCCTCATACATTTCTTGAGTTGCATCATTGAAACTTGTCTGACTGATACCGGTTTTGGTATACCTTGGGTTGTTCTAGCAGTGCCAAAATCGTCTTTATAGCTAAGTATCGTTGTATAACAATCTAGTATTGCTTTGTGTTGTTCCAACCAATCCATCCCTATAATCATATCGTAAGATCCTAGTGGTAGGATGTTCATATTTGTTCTTATATATTGACCATCTAAGATGAACTCAAAGTCAAAAATAAAGTCAACTACTTTCCTTTTAGTACCTGTTGCTAGTTGTAAAAGCCATGATTTTGCGTGCTTCTGTTTCTTAAGTTTATTTGACTCTACTACATCAGGGGTAATATAACTTAACGTAGCTCCAAGGTCAATTAGAATAGAAATTCGATTGTTATTGATTTTACCTTCGATTTCTACCACCGAGGACTGGTGGTCAGCTTGTCGACCATCTATGGTTGCATTTATCCGATGCAGGCTTATGCCCACGTCTCCCACCATCAAGGCTTCCTGCAAGTTATGAACAACAGTTCTGTTTGCTTAAATTAAATGTGGATAGTTCCTCCTTAGATGAGGCTCTCTGCATTCCCAACACTTCTTTGCGTATATGGATGATTCGAGTGAAAATCCTTCCATGGAAAAATTTTTGCTACATTCTGATAAGGAGTTGGCTAGTATCCCTTCTTCCACTGGTTCATTCGATCTTGCTTCTTATCCTTCCAGGATTTGGGAAACTCTACTCACTGTTTATACTGGTCATCGCACATTTCTACTTCCCTAAATACTTCACTCAAGGATTTGGGGTTGTCAAACTCAATTATGTCCCTGTAGGACTATGGTAAACAGCTTAAGAATCGTTGGATTTTTACCTTATCCTCTCGGATGTACGGTACGAACCTTAGTAATTCCAGAAATTTATTTATAAGGTCCTCCATCATCATCTGTCGGAGTCGTAACTCGTAAAATTCTTTCGTCTTCCTTTGATAATATCTTTCAGAAAGGTATTGTTTCTTGAAATAATTCTTAAAGTCATACCATTCCAACTGTTTCTCCTTTAGGCCCTTGGCCAATTTCAGGTCTTGCCACAAAATACTGGCCTTCCCTTTCAAATTGTAGATGGCCATTATGACGTTCATGTTGCTGGAATAATTGTAGATCTGGAAGTGTTTTTTGATCTCCCACAACCATGCCTCATCTTCTTCTCCTATCTTGGATTCTCCATCAAAGGTAGTTGGTTTAATCTTTTTAAATTATCCTTCAAGGTGGTCTACTTGTTTTCTTTTTCTGTCTGGTTTAGTTTTGTCTTCAGCTTAAGGCGTTCCTTCAGACGAGCTGTCTCCTTTTTATGTTTCTGGCCCAGAGTTCTTGGAGGCCCTTTTGCTGACTTCTTTGTCATGGTTATCGTCCTTTGGGCTTTTCTTGGTGACTATACTGTGCAACAGGACTTCATTTATCTCTTGTTGTTCCTTCTATGCTTTCTTCAATTTTTCATTGTCGTCTTTGAAAATCTGTAGTTCAACAATAAGATTCCTCATTGTTTCCAACACCTCCATGGGTGAGCTTCCGTCACTATTATGTCTTGAATCTCCATATGGTCTTTGCTGCGGATTTCCTTCCATCCTGATTTCTGCATCGTCCTAAGCTTCCATAATTAATACAAAGCATAAAAGGCTTTCTATTTGTAACCATAAGGTTTATTAGTTTTAGATAAATCAAAATATATATACTAAGCAACTAATGTGGCCCTATTCAGGCCCAGTGTTGTAACTTTTTCTCTGATACCATATGTAATAAACCTCAATTTCGTCACAAAAACAAAAAAAAACTTCTAAGAGAATTACGCTCTAAGTCTGTATGATAGATTTATAATAAGGGGATTAATCCTTAAAATCGCAATATCCTATGTATTCAATTTTTGTTTACTCTTCAATACTCATTTAAGTTATACTCGTCTTCGTAAGTGGTTAAATGTTAAAACTTTGTAGTAATGAGAAAGTTGGACATAGACCTAGTACTTAGGTTTTCAGCCTCTTATTAAACATCCACTCTCATACACGTGCACAAGCCTAAACTACAAGTCCCCAAAAACTCTAGAGACGCAAGGAAGGGGGTCGAAATATTTTCTTTAACATTAGATTTATTGGTTTTTTTTTTGGTAAAGGTGACCATGGACTTCGAGGGCTTCCTTGGGAATTATTTTGTTGACTGAATTCGTAACCCAATAATCTACTTGGTTGGAAGCGAATCCCTAAGGTGACAGATGATTAAACCTTCCAGGCTTAACTAACTCCAACCACCGGCACTAACTTAACTACCATTAAAAGGGTTTTGAGGAGATCCTTACTTGTCCTCTTAATTTTATTAAATGTGACTAGATGTATTGACAGTCGAATTTAATTTTCTACCCAGCCATTAATGGAGGTGGAGGGGAAACGAGAGGGTATGGTGCTATTCCTCATCATACCCACCACATTCAATATGCATGGGCTCATGTTTTAGGGTAGCAGCCATGATTCATTTTCATATTTCTACCAATCTACTCTGAGTTGAATCCTACATTTTCCTCTGTTCTTGACTTTACTATGCACGGGCATGGTGGCTTGGAGCATCTCTGTTTAAGGATAAATCCGTAAGTGCGGACACAAACCGATCTCCCTAGATCCACCTGGATCTAGAACAAAACAAGACAGAATAGGACGCCTTCCTTAAGTTTTAAATATTGAATTTACTAAGAGGCAAGAATAAGTAACATACCTTATAAT
>ML790331.1:49254-65304 GCA_009831015.1 Picea engelmannii | reverse complement strand
AGAAGCTTCTCCTTCTAGAAAATTCGAGAAACCGTACGTTTTTCCCACGTGCTGGAATTTCCGCACCCTAGCTATATAGCAACCTGCGGAAAGTTCGCACCCTGGCTATATAGCAACCTGCGGGAATTTGTCATTTCCGCACCTTGCCTATATAGCAACCTGCGTACATTTCTCATTATAAGGTTTTTATATAGGAAAATGCAACTTCTTTTCTCAGGAAAAGTTCTTCTTCCTTCTCTCTTCAGGAACTCAGGCCACTGTGACCCCTCTAAAGGAAATAGATAGGTTTACATCATTAACGATCATAGGGATGACGAAAATAATGTGTAACAATCTCTCATTTTTCTCCTTTTCGATATGTATCCATCCTAAATAATAATTTTATTGTAGTTTTCATTCTTTTTTTCAGCTTATTGTTTTGGTATTATCATGTTTATTGCCTATAGGCCCTTCTTTCCCTCCTCCTGTACTCGTCAATCTTTTATTACTATTCCCGGTTATGCTTCATCGAAAAAGAAAATTGTATGTTTAAAAGGGTTAGGATATTATACATGCCTGTATGCTAAGCCTATTTATTTTTTATTCTGGAACCTCTCTGGCAAGTTGTTTTTATCTGGGTTGTGAAAAGAAATAGGGGTCCATCCCAAATACTCTTCGATAACTAGTAAGACTGTGATTTTTCCTTATTTGAGAATCTCCCAGAAAGAATAGTAGTTGGCCAAACCCTTAAGTAGGGATTATACTCTGACTGAAGTTAAATATGTTCGGTTAAGTTATGCCTGCCCCCCCTTTGCTCTTTCCAAGCGTCTTACCAGGCATACGCGTTTGAGGTTTTGGCATCGTGTCAACCTTGCATTTCCTTAAAACTTATTGCAGAGTGTTATATAGATCATTGGTTCTGTTCTATTGTTTTCTTTATATTTTTGTAAGATAGATCTTGAGTTTATGCTTTTATGTAGTTTGGTCATGTTCTAGCATTCATGTATTGGTTCTTAGATCTGTTCTTGTTTCGGTTATTCAATGATTCTTAACACTAATGATGGGCCCCTTTGGTTTTGCGAGGGTACCCATCAGGAATTTTAGGACTCCTCTTCCCCTTCCGGGTCTGGAAAAACACACTGCTCCTGGCGATGGCGAAGGATAATCATATCCCTCTACTTAAGTTAAGTATTACTTTGGAGAACTCTTTCCTAAAATTCCTCGTTTAATTTTTTTATTATTATTTGTATTTCTGTTGAACAAAACTTTAAGGGTATTTCTTGAAAATCTGTGCAGGGGTTTCGACCACGAGAGGACACACGCTCAAATATTTCACCCCCTCTTAATAGGTACTCGGGTTCCATTTTTCCCCTGCCAAGAAGGCCTAGACAGTTAATGGTTGAAGAATTCAATTAAGGAACCATTTCTCTAATTGGTTTGTTGTGTGTTATCTTTTAACTTCGTTACTCCTTCTTTCAGTTGAGTTCCGAGAGTCAACTTTAAATTTGTATATTTACCTAAGGATTAAATCGATTTCTTACTATGACTTGTATTAAATATTATTCGAAGGAAAAAATATGACTAATTTCTTTCCTATACTGGGACTGTGTTCTCGACATTTCTGAAATGAAATGAATTGTGAATAGTATTTTATTTCCATCTCTTGTAGCCTTACTTCAATTCGTTTTTTGCATCGTAGATCCTCGACATACCTATAATCATGTTGGTAAATAAAAACACTTGTGTTTTCTCTTGTAATGTTTATCCCGGATCTGTAATAGTTTAGACCTATCTTTCTGTTGTGTTCGACCTGAGTGTACTCCAATTTCTGGAACTAAGTACCTAGTTTTCCGAATGTATGAATTTCTGAGTTAATCATTTCCTTGTCAAGGAGGTGCAGCCAAAATCTTAATCCTTGGGTATTCAGAAGAGTCTAGAATCTATCAGTATAACGTGAATGATGTCTCTGTGTTTTGATTCTGGCGTAATCCTTTACAATTGTATGCTACTAATTCTATGACATTAGTTATAAGGATTATTGAATGAACATTTACATATATATATTCATAACTGCAGTCATAAGTTTGTTTGATACTTCGTAAACCCCTATTTAAATTAATAAGGCCTTTAAATCTGTACAGTTAAAAAAAAGATATAATACTTCTGAAAATTCGTTCCAGTTTTCTACAAATGTTTACACAGGTTTGAAAATCCACTACAGAAATGAACCCTTAAAGTCATATGGCTCATGATGATCTTATGATAGGTAGAGGATTTTCCAGGACTTGAAGTTTCGAAATTTGCATGATGAATTTAATGCTTCGAGAAGAATAGATCTATCCTAAGCAAGACAAAAAACACAGTGGTTTTGTAAACCAATTCTCTGTCCAATTTCAATTCTATTACCGCTACAGACAATATGTGTTGTTTATAAACCTGTACACTTGTACGTGGAACCTGTGATGACAATGAGTGACAATATAGTAGTAATATAAGTATATTCCTTAATAGAATAGATGATTATCCAATATATGACTTACAGAAACCATATAGATACAATCATTCCTAAATCAGACAATAAATTGTAATCATATATATATAAGTTGATATGTAACATATATACAGAATTGATCAACTCCAAAAATTTATGGATAGATCTTCCTAATATTTCGGTTACAGAAATGAACGTACTCCTATACATAGATCTGTTCTTTCAAGTTCAGGTGTACATAGGTAATTCTGCCTAGAGATTTAACTTTTGAATGTAACTTCATACAAAAAAAAACATATATCATCCATGGAAATTATTTTAGCTTAACACCAACAGATGCATAATATCAGATTACCAAAAATCATTCAAGCAAAGAAGGAGGAATCTAACATATCTGAACAAAGGGAACAACCACATTCCTCCCAACCGTAGAATAGGCGGCCAAAATAAGTTGCCCGATTCACCCCCTAGCCTGACCATGAATCCATGAGAGCAAACTAGGAACTCCTCCTCAGCAATGTCCTTCAATTCCAGTAGATTCCCCTTGCCTCACACTCACTCAGTAGTGTGCATAACAGCAAGTAAAAATCAATAGTCTCTTTCCCAGCATACTTGTCAGTGTCCTGCCTCCTCACATATGCTATTTATCAATTTGCCTAGGTCTTTTTCCCTCCCTTGGGAATTTTCGCAGATTTCTAAATCCCTGATTTTTAGGGGCTTCCAATGGCCAAATCACTGATTTTCCACTTGTAACAATCAGCCTAGAGGTAGTTCCAACATGTTCCCCACTCATGGAGTCATGGTCAGTTAAATTTAACATGGTTGTTCCATTTGTCCTCCTGAAATCAATATAAAATATTATATTTTTATACAAGTGTCATAGTCAAATAGTTAGTTGGGTCAATTAGGTGTCTACCCAATAGTCATAATAATTTATTACAATTATCAAATTCGAAATTCGAAGTTGCCATAAATGGAAAAAAAAATTCAAATTCGAATTTACTAAAAACGGAATAAATTTCCAACAAATTTAAATTTCAAAAATACTTTATTTTTGGGGATGTCACATCCTTTACCCCTTCAGTAAAACACTGTCCTCAGTGTTCGTACCTTCCTTGGAATAGGATTGGATGAGATTTCTGCAAATCTCCCTCCAACTCCCAAGTGGCCTCCTCAGGACTAAAGTGCTTCCATTGCACCTTTACCTGAGCGACGACTTTGTTCTGAAGTGCTCTTTCTCTCCGGTCCAGAATGTGCAGGGGTTCCACCTACACCAAGTTCCAATATATCATATGAGTAGGGTCATGAATATATTTTTTTAACAAAGAAACATGAAATACATTATGAATTCTTAGATTAGTGGGAAGTTCAAGTTGGTATGCTATGGGTCCAATTCGAGCTAGTATCTTGAAGGGCCCACAAAACTTAGGTGCCATCTTGGCACAGTTCCCTAACTTCAACGAGCTCTTTCGTGCTTTTACCTTCAAATAAACATGGTCTCCCACTTGAAATTCCAAGTGTCTTATTTTCTTATCTACGTAGCTCTTTTGTCTATCATGTGCTTCTTTCAAGTTCTATTGTACCTTCCTTACCATGTTCTCCATTTCCTTGAGCATCTCTGGTCCAACCATGAGTCTGTCAGCCGGGTTATCCCAACTAATTGGAGTCGTACACTTTCTGTTGTATAGTACTTTGAAAGGGATCAACTTAGCCCAAGTTTGGTACCCATTGTTATATGCAAATTCTACCAAGTCCAGGTAGTCTTTCCACTTGCTCGGTTTTGTTCTTACGTACATGCGGAGCATATCCTCTACAATTTCATTTGTTCTTTCGGTTTGTCCATCCATTTGTGGATGATAACTTGTATTGAAATTTAGATTAGTATTTAGCCTTGCAAACAATTCCTTCCAAAAAGTGGATGTGAATTTAATGTCTCTATCTGAAATCACCATTTTAGGAATATGATGCAATCTAAAAATTTATTTCATGAATATTTCAGCAATGTTTATAGCTTTAAAAGTAGACTTTACAGGAATAAAGTGTGCAGACTTACTGAGTTTATCGATTACAACCATGATAGAATCATTCTATTTCTGAGTTTTAGGCAAACCTGTTATAAAGTCCAGCGATATGGTCTCCCATTTCCATTCTGGTACTGGTAATGGCTGTAATAGGCCGGCTGGATGCTGGTGCTCGGCCTTAACCTGCTGACAATCCTGGCACCTAGCCAAGTATTATGCTATTTCACCTTTAATATTAGGCCAGTAAAATAGTTTTCTAAGTGTTGTTATTGTTTTCTGGTAACCTGGATGGCCAGAATACGGTTTCTTATGCACTTCGTCCAAAACTATTAATTTTAACTCTGCTAAATCTGGTATGTAAAGTCTATTTTTAAATCGTAATAGTCCCTTTTTGTCGATACTTAGATCTGGTTTATCTGAGTTTGCAGTACTGTTTTCTAATTCTTCCATCATCTTAGTGTAATTTTCGTCGTTAATACCTGTCATCCTTATCCTTTGTTCCAGATCACTTTATGCCCTGCTGATATTTATCTCAAATAACCCATGGACTCTTCTGCTTAAAGCATCTGCTACTTTATTTTCCTTACCCTTGATATTTCTGACCTCAAATTCGAATTCTCTCAAGAAGGCTAGCCATCTTGCTTGTATTGCATTAAGGTCTGGTTGGTTAAACAGATATTTCACCCCGTTATTATAAATCAATAGTAGAAATTTTATGCCCATTATGTAGTTTCGCCACATTTTTAAGGCGTGTATTACCGCTGCCAATTCTAAGTCATGAGTGACATAATTTCTCTTGTGTTATTTTTATTTTCGGGACTCATAACAAATAACGTATCCTTCCTGAGTTAGGACACCACCTAGTCCTTCTTTACTTGCATCAACACATACGGTGAAGTCTTTATCTGGGTCTGCTACCTTCAATATGGGTGCAGTTGTCAATAATTCCTTTAGTTTGTTGAAACTACCTTGACACTTCTCTGACCATTTAAACTTGGTCCCTTTCTTTTGTAATGACGTGATAGGGTAGGCTATCTTAGAAAACCCTGCTATAAACCTGCGGTAATATTCGGTGATTCCTATGAATGACCGGATATCCGCTACGTCCTTAGGTACCGGCCATTCCATAATGGCTTTTGTCTTCTCTGGATCTATGACAATGCCTTTTCCTGAAATTAAATGTCCTACATATTGTATTTCTTTTTTATAGAAGTCACACTTGTGAAATTTGGCGTACAGTTTATGTTTCCTCAACATTTGCAGAACTATACTTAAGTGCTCATCATGTTCTTCTTTCGTTTTTCAATAGACCAGAATATCGTCGATAAATACTACCATGAACTTGTCTAAGTACTGACTGAAGATGTTGTTCATCAGGCACATAAACGTGGTTGGTGCGTTAGTGAGTCCGAAAGGTATGACTACGAACTCATAGTGTCCATATCTTGTCCGAAAAGTTGTTTTTCTTATGTCCTCGTCTTTTATCCTAACTTGATGATAACCGGATCGTAAATCCAACTTTGAAAAGATATTTGCCCCACCTACTTGATCGAACAGATCATTTATCCTTGGTAAGGGGTATTTATTCTTAATAGTCATTTTGTTCAGTTGTCTATAATCAATACATAGTCTTAGAGTACTGTCTTTCTTTTTCACAAAGAGGACTAGTGCCCCCCATGGTGAGACATTCAGTCTGATATACTCTTTGTCCAACAATTCCTTTAATTTTATTTTTAATTCTATTATTTCCGGTAGACTCATTCAGTACGGTGCCTTTGAGATAGGGGCTGAATCGGGCAACAGGTCTATGGAGAAGTCTATTTCCCTTCTAGGAGGTAATTCTGGTATCTCATCCACAAACATGTCTTTGAATTCACGTAGGACAGTGAAGTCTTCTAACTTTGGCTTAACTTCTTTTTCTAATAGATTCGTCACTTGGATGGCATAAACTTGACATCCCTTCCTCATACATTTCTTGAGTTGCATCGCTGAAACTTGTCTGAATGATATCGGTTTTGGTATACCTTGGGTTGTTCTAGCAGTGCCAAAATCGTCTTTATAGCTAAGTATCTTTGTATAACAATCTAGTACTTCTTTGTGTTGTTCCAACCAATCCATCCCGATAATCATATTGTAAGATCCTAGTGGTAGGATGTTTAGATTTGTTCTTATATATTGACCATCTAAGCTGAACTCAAAGTCAAAAATAAAGTCAACTACTTTCCTTTTAGTAACTGTTGCTAGTTGTACAAGCCATGATTTTCCGTTCTTTTGTTTCTTAAGTTTCTTTGACTCTACTACATCAGGGGTAATATAACTTAACGTAGCTCCAGGGTCAATTAGAACAGAAATTTGAGTGTTATTGATTTTACCTTCGATTTCCACCACCGAGGACTGGTGATCAGCTTGTCGACCATCTCTGGCTGCATTTATCCGATGCAGGCTTCTGCCCACATCTCCCACTGTCGAGGCTTCCTGCAAGTTATGAACAACAATTCTATTTGCTGAAATTAAACATGGACATTTCCTCCTTAGATGAGGCTCTCCACATTCCCAACACTTTAATGGATCACGGGCATTGTCCCCAAACTTCTTCATTCCCAGGTTTACCGGTTTACCGCTGCTTTGCGTATTTGGATGATTGGAGTGAAACTCATTCCTCGGAAAACTTTTTGCTGCATTTCGATAAGAAGTTGGCCGGTATCCCATCTTCTGTTGGTTCATTCGATCTTGCTTCTTATCCTTCCAGGCTTTGGGAAACTCTACCCGTTGTTTATACTGGTCATAGCACATTCATTCTTTATTGAATACTTCACTCAAGGATTTTGGGTTGTCAAACTCAATTTTGTCCCTATAGGACTGTGGTAAACAACTTAAGAATCATTGGATTTTTACCTTATCCTCCCGGATGTACGGTACGAACCTTAGTAATTCCAGAAATTTATTTATAAGGTCCTCCATCGTCATCTATCCGAGTCGTAACTCATAAAATTCTTTTGTCTTCCTTTCATAATAGCTTTCAGAAAGGTATTGTTTCTTGAAATACTTCTTAAAGTCAGACCATTCCAACTGTTTCTCCTTTAGGCCTTTATCCAATTTTAGGTCGTGCCACCAAATGTTGGCCTTCCCTTTCAGATTGTAGATGGCCATTCTGACCTTCATGTTGCTGGAATAATTGTAGATCTGGAAGTATTTTTTGATGTCCAACAACCATGCCTCAGCTTCTTCTCTTGTCCTGGACTCTCCATCAAAGGGAGCTGGTTTAATCTTTTTAAATTCTCCTTCAAGGTGGTCTACTTGTTTTCTTTTTCTATCTGGTTTAGTTTTGTCTTCAGCTGAAACTGTTCCTTCAGACGAACTGTCTCCTTTTTTTCTTTCCGGCCCAGAGTTCTTGGAGGCCCTTTTGCTGACTTCTTCGTCATGGTTATCTTCCTTTGGGATTTTCTTGGTGACTATAATATGCAGTAGGACTTCATTTATCTCTTGTTGTTCCTGTTGTGCTTTCTTCAATTTTTCATTGTCGGCTTTGAAAAGCTGTAGTTCAACAGTAATATTCCTCATTGTTTCCAACACCTCCATGGGTGAGCTTCCGTCATTGTTCTGTCTTGGATCTCCAGAGGGTCTTTTCTACGGATTTCATTCCATCCTAATTTCGCCATCATCCTGAGATGCCATAATTAATACAAAGCAGAAAAGGCTTTCTATTTGTAACCTTAAGGTTTATTAGTTTTACATAAATCGGAATATATATACTAAGCAACTAATGTGGCCCTGTTCAGGCCCTATTCAGGCCCAGTGTTGTAACTTTTTCTCTTATAACATATGTAATAAACCTCAATTTCGTCACAAAAAAAAAAATTCTTCTAAGAGAATTACGCTCTAAGTCTGTATGATAGATTTATAATAAGGGGATTAATCCTTAAAATCGTAATATCCTGTGTATTCAATTTTTGTTTACTCTTCAATACTCATTTAAGTTATACTCGTCTTCGTAAGTGGTTAAATTTTAAAACTTTGTAGTAATGCGAAAGGTGGACATAGGCCTAGTACTTAGGTTTTCAACCTCTTATTAAACATCCACTCTCATACACGCGCACAAGCCTAAACTTCAAGTCCCCGAAAACTTTAGAGACACAAGGAAGGGGGTCGAAATATTTGCTTTAACATTAGATTTATTGGTTTTTCTTTTGGTAAAGGTGACCACGGACTTTGAGGGATTCCTTGGGAATTATCTTGTTGACCAAACTCGTAACCCAATAATCTACTTGGTTGGAAGCGAATCCCTAAGGTGACAGATGATTAAACCATACAGGCTTAACTAACTCCAACCACCGGCACTAACTGAACTAGCATTAAAAGGGTTTTGAGGAGATCCTTACTTGTCCTCTTAATTTTATTAAATGTGACTAGATGTATTGACAGTCGAATTTAATTTTCTATCCAGCCATTAATGGAGGTGTAGGGGAAACGAGAGTCACCCTGTACCCTCCTCCAACCCGAATACTCCATTAATGGAGGTGGAGGGGAAACGAGAGGGTAAGGTGCTTTTCATCATCATACCCACCACATTCAATATGCATGGGCTCGTGTTTTAGGGTAGCATCCATGATTCATTTTCATCTTTCTACCAATCTACTCTAAGTTGGATCCTACGTTTTCCTCTGTTCTTGACTTTATTGTGCACGGGCATGGTGGCTTGGAGCATCTCCCATATTTATCCTTTTCGGTATGTATCCATCCTAAATAATAATTTTACTGTAGTTTTCATTCTTCTTTTCGGCTTACTGTTTTTGTATTATCATGTTTATTGCCTATAGGCCCTTCTTTCCCTCCTCCTGTACTCGTCGTTCTTTTATTACTATTCCCAGTTATGCTTCGTCGAAAAAGAAAATCGTATGTTTAAAAGGGTTAGGATCTTATACATGCCTGTATGCTAAGCCTATTTATTTTTTATTCTGGAACCTCTCTGGCAAGTTGTTTCTATTTGGGTTGTGAAAAGAAACAGGGGTCCATCCCAAATACTCTTCGATAACTAGTAAGACTATGATTTTTCCTTATTTTAGAATCTCCCAGAAAGAATAGTAGTTGGAAAAACCCTTAAGTAGGGATTATACTCTAACTGAAGTTAAAGATGTTCGGTTAAGTTCTGCCTGCCCCCCCTTTGCTCTTTCCGAGTGTCTTACCAGGCATACGCATTTGAGGTTTTGGCATCGTGTCAACCCTGCATTTCCTTAAAACTTATTGCAGAGTGTTAGATAGATAATTGGTTCTATACTATTGTTTTCTTTATATTTCTGTAAGATGGATCTTGAGTTTATGCTTTTATGTAGTTTGGTCATGTTCCAGCATTCATGTATTGGTTCTTGGATCTGTTCTTGTTTCGGTTATTCATTGATTATTAACGCTAATGATGGGCCCCTTTGGTTTTGTGAGGGTACCCATCAGGAATTTTAGGACTCCTCTTCCCCTTCCGGGTCTAGAGAAATACACGGCTCCTGGGGATGGTGAAGGATAATCATATCCCTCTACTTAAGTTAAGTATTACTTTGGCAAACTCTTTCCTAAAATTGCTCGTTTCCTTTGTTTTTTTTTTATTTGTATTTATGTTGAACAAAACTTTAAGGGTATTTCTCACAACTCTGTGCAGGGGTTTCGACCACGCGAGGACACACGCGAGGATATTTCACCCCCTCTTAATAGGTACTCAGGTTCCATTTTTCCCCTGCCAAGAAGGCCTAGACAATTAATGGTAGAAGAATTCAATTAAGGAACCATTTCTGTAATTGGTTTACTGTGTGTTATCTTTTAACTTCGTTACTCCTTCTCATAGTTGAGTTCCGAGAGTCAACTTTAAATTTGTATATTTACACAAGGATTAAATCAATTTCTTACTATGACTTGTATTAAGTATTATTCGAAGGAAAAAATATGACTGATTTCTTTCCTATACTGGGACTGTGCTCTCGACATTTTTGAAATGAAATGAATTGTGAATGGTATTTTATTTCCATCTCTTGTAGCCTTACTTCAATTTGTTTTTGGCATCGTAGATCCTCGGCATACCTATAAGCATGTTGGTAAATAAAAACACTTGTGTTTTCTCTTGTAATGTTTATCCCGGATCTGTAATAGTTTAGACTTATCTTTATGTTGTGTTCAACTTGAGTGTACTCCAATTTCTGGAACTAAGTACCTAGTTTTCCAACCGTATGAATGTCTGAGTTAATCATTTCTTTTTCGAGCCGGTGCAGCCGAAATCTTAAGCCTTGGGTATTCAGAAGAGTCTGGAATCTATCAGTGTAACGTGAATGATGTCTTTGTGTTTTGATTATGGCATAATCCTTTACAATTTTATGCTACTAATTCTATGCCATCCGTTATAATGATTACTGAATGAACATTTACATATATATATTCATAAATACAGTCATAAGTTTGTTTGATACTTCATAAACCCCTTATTAAATTAATAAGGCCTTTAAATCTGTACAGTTAAAAAAAAGATATAATACTTCTGAAAATTCGTTCCAGTTTTCTACAAATGTTTACACAGGTTTGAAAATCCACTACAGAAATGAACCCTTAAAGTCGTATGGCTCATGATGATCTTATGACAGGTAGAGGATTTTCCAGGACTTGAAGTTTCGAAATTTGCATGATGAATTTAATGCTTCGAGCAGAATAGGTCTATCCTAAGCACGACAAAAAACACAGTGGTTTTTGTAAACCAGTTCACTGTCCAGATTCGATTCTATTACCACTACAGACAATATGTGTTGTTTATAAACCTGTACACTTGTACGTGGAACCTGTGATGACAATGAGTCACAATATAGTAGTAATATAAGTATACTCCTTAATAGAATAGATGATTATCCAATATATGACCTACAGAAACCATATAGATACAATCGCTCCTACAACAAATAATAAACTTTAATCATATATATATAAGTTGATATGTAACATATATACAAAATTGATCAACTCCAAATATTTATGGATAGATCTTCCTAATATTTCGGTTACAGAAATGAACGCACTCCTGTAGATAGATCTGTTCTTTCAAGTTCAGATGTACATTATATCATCCATGGAAATTATTTCAGTTTAACACCAACAGATGCATAATATCAGATTACCCAAAATCATTCAAGCAAAGGAGGAATCTAACATATCTGAACCAATTCACGGAACGACAAAGGAAACAGTGACGTTACTCCCAACCGTATAATAGGCAGCCAAAATCACTTGCCCGATTCACCCCCTAGCCTGACCATGAATCCATGAGAGCGAACTAGGAACTCCTCCTCAACAATGTCCTTCAATTCCAGTAGATTCCCCTTGCCTCACACTCACTCAGTAGTGTTCATAATAGCAAGTAAAAATCAATAGTCTCTTTCCCAGCATACTTGGCAGCGTCCTGCCTCCTCACATATGCTATTTATCAATTTGCCTAGGTCTTTTTCCCTCCCTTGGGAATTTTCGCAGTTTTCTAAATCCCTGATTTTCAGGGGCTGCCAATGGCCAAATCACTGATTTTCCACTTGTAACAATCAGCCTAGAGGTAGTTCCAACATGTTCCCCACTCATGGAGTCATGGTCAGTTAAATTTAACATGGTTGTTCCATTTGTCCTCCTGAAATCAATATAAAATATTCTATTTTTATACAAGTGTCATAGTCAAATAGTTAGTTGGGCCAAATTAGGTCTCTGCCCAACAGTCATAATAATTAATTACAATTATCAAATTCGAAATTTGGTATTTCCATAAATGGAAAAAAAATTCCAAATTCGAATTTACTAAAAACAGAATAAATTTCCAACAAATTTAAATTTCAAAAATACTTTTTTTTTTTGGGATGTCACACTTCAGTATTGCATGACATGATTTCAGTCTTGCATTAGAGTGTTTCCGTCAATTTCAAAGGGGGAGATTGTTGATTAAGGTTGGTTGTCATTGATTTCAACCCTTGAAGAAAGTTTGGTAGCAAATTAGGATAGCACAAAGGTTTGGGTAATAGACCCAAGTTTGTTTGATGTAAAGATGACTCATTATTGTCTTGTCATGGTTGATAAGAAGTACAAATGGATGAAATTCAAAGTGGTCCCCTTATGGCAAAATCCCTCATGGGATGACGCTTTGCGGATTGACTTATCTTAGAAGTATGCTTAGATAACCCATGCTTAATTATGGAATAATGAGTTGAAGTTTAGTGAATTTGTCAGTGAAACTATCCTAGATTGAGAGTGCTTGTCATGCCATTTCCGATGGTATCTGGAACATCACATAACTCCTCACGGTTAGAGAGTTATGGCCATATGAAGTTGGAGAACCCTCATGAGTCATATAGAAGCCCCTAAAAGTCAAAGTGTTTGCAAAATAAATTATTTAAACAATAAAGCAAATGGAGAAATCCCTAAAATAAGGAAAGTGTAATGCTAAATGAAGTTATAAATAAGAGGCAAAGCTCTCTAATTTAATCACACTTGAACACATTGAATATATTTTGTTGTGTGAGGCTTTTTGCAAGTACTCATTGATACATCTGAAGTTGTGAAAGTCTGAGGTAGTACGAAGGGTTGACAGTGAATTTCTCGGAATTACAATGAATACTAAAAAAACCCTATTTTTTGAAGCGTACGCGGGCTGATAGTGTATTAGGATGCGTACATACTGAGGCATACGCAGGCTGGCAGTGTATTAGGGTGTGTACATGTTGGTAAAGCCATGGAAACTTGAGAAGATGAAGATGCAGAGGTTCTAGATTCTGAGATCAAGCTCCTAAGAAGGTCTATAGTGCTCAGATACATCATACCTATCCATTGGTTCAAAAGGTATGTCTTATTTATATGAATAGTTGGATTTTGATGTATGCATGAGAAATGGTTATGGAGATTTGAGGATTCTCCCTAGAAATACTAGTGGCTTCATGGGATCTTTTGTATAATTCAGATCTACAGAAATACAGTGTTGGTATATTTATCATTGATACTTCTTATTGAGGAAAATCTTGTATTTCTTGGCATATGGTTAAGGGTGTTTGTGATATATGGTTGAGAGATTGTATTGGTTGATGTATTGAGAGGTTGAATATCAGAAAGGGTTTGTAGTCTAGATCATGTGAGGGTTATTATACATATTCATGATTACACACACTTTTGGCACACGACTAGAGAGATATATGTATGAGGCTCCACTTCTGAGGCTCCAAAAAAAAATTTAGATTGTTTGAGGAAAATTTGGTGCTGAGAGATTAGATGGAGAACTTGATCCACATGGGAAATATGGGATGGCCAAGTTTTACTATAGATGATAATATCATCAAAGAAAACTAAGACAAAATGATGGAGAAAAGGATGAAAGACATAATTCATGAGGATTTGGAAGGTGGAGGGGGCATTACACGGGCCAAAGTGCATGACAAAGAACTCAAAGTGACCCTCATGAGTTCTAAAGGGAGTCTTGAGGATGTCTTCTTCTTTCATACGTATCTAGTGGTAGCCAGAACAAAGATCAAGTTTAGTAAAGTATTGAGAACCACTCAGTTCATTCAAGAGATCATCAATGACAAGAATGGGAAACTTGTCCTTGATGGTGATTTTATTGAGGGAACAAAATTCAGGATACATGCGCCAAGTACCTTCTTTCTTGAGAACCATGATGACGGGAGAATAACAAGGGTTGTTACTAGGGAAGATAACACCCACTTGGAGCAACTCTTGCACTATTTTCTCAATTTCATTATTTTGGGAAAATGGATGACGATAACGGAGAACATTGGGAGGAAGACTTCCAGGAACAAGGGGAATGGAATGATCATGAACACCATGAGAAGGTGGAAGTCGTTGAGGAGTGGAAAAATCATCTTGATGTTTGGAGAGGATAGATTGGAGGTCAAGATGCACAAAGGGTGTCTCAACTGCTTGAATGGAATGGAGTTGGGAAATAATATCGTAGTGAAATTTCTTGAGGATATTTTCCATGCGATAGGAACTAATGATCTTAGGAGAACTGGTTGTGAGTACTTGGAATTGATATTATTGTCCCTCCTATTGGAATTGAATGGTTAATGCCTTAAAATCCATGAGAATGGGGCCCAAAGTGCGTAACCATTCAACACCTATCACAATGTCACAACCACCCATGTCAATGGAAAATAAATGAGATTTCAGGTGGTACTGTCCAATTTGTAGATGTACATTTTCACAATGCCCACCACATTTCATGGACCCACCATTGGCTATCATGATTTGAAAATTGTTGATGACACAAATATAGCAATTGGTTTCCTGGGAAATGCGGTGGTGAATTAAATTATGGGTGCTACCACTATCAACAAGGATGATGGATTTTGTATCCTTGATATAGATAATGAGCTTGAGGGTTTGTGGAGCAAAGAAGCCAGTGAGGGCATGCAATGAAATTATTGGGTCAACTTCAGGTGGGTCGGCAGGCTCCTGGGTAGCATCACGAAGGGATGGCTCTTCAACAAGGGGAACTGTAGCCTCTTCTTCCACAACCTCTTCTGAAATGACCATAAAAAAAATAAAAAATCCTTACTCTTGTGCCCAGGAAAATATTTTCATCACAATTATAAAAAAGACCCTTTGGTTGGCGCTAAACCATTTCATCCCTAATTAATTTTTGGACCTTGAGGGGAGCGAAAGGGGGAGCAGGATTTGTGGGTCGAGGTCGAGGAACAAAAGAGGGGTTTTTTTTATGGGAAAAAAGAACTTGTTGGGCCTCTTTGGCACATGTAGTAGCTTCCAACCAAGTATGAGGGCGAACCATGAGAACCTAGGATCATATTTCATCCTTTAGGCCATTGATAAATCATTCCTAGAAGAATGCATATTCCATGCCCTCGGTTCGAAAGGAAAAATGCTCAAAAGAAGTTATAAAGACTTCCAATGTGCCTAATTGTTTCAACTTGGTCAAATGACCTAGATAATGGGTGTCAATGTCAAAGCATTCATAGATCTTGGAAACAAATTGGTTCCATGCAATATACCCCTGACATGCATTTTTAAGCCATTTCCACCATTTCCAGTGTTCATGATCTAGATAGAGAACAACATAGTGAAGTTTGTCCAACTCATTAGTAATTCAATGCAGAGAAAAATAATGCTCCATTTGACTGACCCAACCCGTGGGATTGGAGCCATCAAATTTATTGACCTCAACTTGAGGAATATGTGGGTCACGATGAAAGGAGTTGGATTGAAAATTCGGAGAATGAGAGGAATCAACACCATCTGGTTGGTCTGAGGAGGAAGGACCCTAATTTTGGTTCAACAACCGGTTGGAAACGGATCGAAGCATGTTAAATTGGTTCACGAACTTGGCATCCATGGCATCATAGTTTTTTTGGACTTGGGTCTCGAATTTTTCAATGTGGGAATTGGTAGAGCTAATATCAAATGTCACTTGTTGGAGGGACTCCTTGGTGTGATTGATGGAAGCTTGCAGGTCTTGGTTGTGAGTGTTGGTCATTTGGATATGGGGAGTGTTGGTAAGGGGAAATGGGTGGTGGGACCACATAAAAGGATTTATCA
>ML790331.1:29671-47421 GCA_009831015.1 Picea engelmannii | reverse complement strand
TGAGGTGGATTGTCCAATGTAATGGTGCCAATATGCTCTTGTCAAGGATGGAGTCCTCAAAACAATAGAGGCAGCATAACATTACTTTGAATTCCTTGAGAAAATGAGGTGCATCCATGTCTTTTTATAGCATTCATTTGGGTCATTGTTTAACTGATTTGTAGTGTGAAAAGAGGTCAATTAGGGCATTATTAGGTCTTTGACCAGCCCACCAGTCAGATCCAGTCCAGATTTGAGGGTCAAATCGGCTTGGGAGCTGAACCATAAGTGGTTGGGAGGCTGACCACTTCCATAAATGCGTCGTTTAGCAGGTGCGTGGCTTTTTGCACTAACAGACGTGCATCATGCGCCTGTGCACGATTTCTACGTTCTTGTTCCGCGCATGCGCACGCGCGCCCAATGTCTGCAAAGCGCTCTTCAATTTTTCACTACTTTGTATATTTTTTGACCTTTTTTTAATGTTGTGGTATTAATTCAAGTCCATGGATGACTTCATCGTTGTTTGACGATGCTGAGTTCTTGTAACCATGTGCGGACGAAATTTCAGTGATAACAGATGCCCCCTGATGGATGAGGTTAGGAGCATACGTATAGCCGAAATCCATCAATGTTTCTTCTACTGAGAATGTTGTTGTAAGATAGAGCAATAGTGGGATCGTTCAGAGCGATCCGTTGGAGAAAAAAGGAACCGGTAGGACCCTACCTTCCATGAGGTGTATAAAATAGAAAACTTTGTACAAACGAGGCGGGCATGCCCCATGCTCATGTTATGTAACTCTGAAAAAAGATGACTGAAGTGTTGGTGTAGACAACTGCAGCGCCCGCGGGGGCGGTTGTGATAAAGGAAGAAGACAATTCTGATAATGAACATACTCTGAATAGTAGGCAGTGATCGCGGTAATAAGTAGCAGCGATGATGTGGGCATTGATATCCCCTGCCAAGTTCAGAGGTCTTCGACAACTGAAAGAACTGACTGCAATAGTCGCAAAGTAAGACCCACCGTAACATGAGAAAGTGTTGGCGTCAAATGTTATGGGGGTCAACGACAATAGGGAGAAATGATGTTTCACCCTGTGTCGTCCGAGATCGCTCATTGAGTGGATAATGAGAATCAAGATACTGTCGCCCTTCTGGAAAACTGTGCTGATGTCGACAAAAAGGGGGATGCGACTCCTAGAATCAAATGGCTTCGTGAAATCTACTAGGTGAGGTGAGGAAGTGGCAGAGGTACATGGAAAAAGTCAAGATGTGAGAAGACTCAATACTGCCCTTGGTTGGAGGATGTATGAGAGAAAAAGTGGCCGCAACCGTTCAATGAGGTCAAGTGTCAGGGGGATGACAAGACCGGGGATAAGTTGTGCCAGAGGCAGGACAAGGTGAAAAAATTCAGAGGGTAGAGGTAAGTGACCTGGAGGGTACTCTGAAGATATGGACGATGTCGGCAAGGGAAGATGATAAGTAGTGCTCCAACCAAGGGTGACATGGGTTGCGGCTGGCCAAAAAGAGGGAAGCAGGTCGCCAAAGGTGACGACAAAAAGGGTAATGTAATGACTGAATATAAAGGCGTTTGTACAATAAATAACGAATAATTGGGGAGAAATGTACAAATACAGAAACGGGTTCCCCAGTGTGATATGGGTGGCCCGTGTAGGGCATAATTTGCTTGGAAAACTGATGAAGGGTGGGGGCCCCATTGGCGAGTGTCTATATGAGGTAGGTGAAATGAAGGTAGGTTTGCAGATGGGCAAACTGATTGTGGATGAAATGGAGGGTTCATGATACTGCGGAGGTGCAATTTAAATGATAGAACCGTGAAGAGATAATCTAGGAGTCCGTGTGGGAAAGCTAGCAAAATGAGGAGAAGGAGTATGTCATTGATTCGTGACATGATGAAAGACTATCAGGACTCCCATCCCTAAAGGGTTTTGAAAAACAACATGAGTGTCAAAAGTGTCAAAAGGTGCTATTAATGGGACAACTCATGTGGGTAAGAATGCTACCGGGTAACAGTACCGAATATGCAAATGGAGGTGTGGGTACTGCAGAGCCGGGAATGGGGATCCTAGAGGCAAATATCAGAGGGTGTGACTGGAAATGTAAGTGCGATACAGCGGGAAAGACTACATGCCAGTGCTGAGTATATACCTGAAGGGGTTGTGCCGATGTATGATGATCAAGTACCTGCACACATGAAAACCAAATACCCAAAGTGAACAATATCTGAAGAGAATCGAAGATATGAGCATGTATTTGATAAGCGTGAATATGCGCATGCGTACCTGACCAGGGTATGAAAAAAAGGCACCCCGGGGGCTCAGGATGACAAGAGGACCAAGGACAGTTGTGATGTAGATGACGGGATGTTGATCCCGTGGCTAAAGATGGATTGAAAAATGGACACCGTGGGCTTCCGGAATGGTGAGTGGAAGTTTGACAAAAAAAAACCTATATATAGTTGTAGGGCCCACATTGCTACCTCATTTGTACCTGCTGCAATAGTGACTGGATGAGCAGTTTTCAGAGGAGATTTTAAGATTGGGGGAGGACGAGGCATCCGATTGGAAATTAGCGAGCTTCAGGTTAGTGGTCTGATCATCCTGCATAGAAATAGGATTTCATTTTTTGGGCAGGGGCTGTACGGGGGGCCGTATAGAGATATTTAGGGGATATGGGCCCCACATGCACGGGTGATCCGGTAATAGGCGCGCACATGTGCACGCCTGTCCTCCGGATATACGTGCATGGGATCACGGTAGAGGGGATTTAAGGCATGCTCTAAGGGTGCACCTGTGGGTTGAACAGGCCCGCACAAGTGCGTGTCTGTAGGTTGAACAGGCGTGCAACTGTGCGTGCCTATATGGTGAACAAGTGCACTTGGGAGCACGCCTGTGAAGCAAATAGGTGCGCACTGATGTGCACCTATGTAGTGAACAGGTGCGCACATATGCGCACCTATGTAGTGAACAGGCACGCATGTGTGTGCACCTGTGGGTAACAAAACCGCGCCTAGGAGGCAAGGTTGAGGTGTATAAAAACGAGTCTTTTTGATGATGTTGATGGTTTCTTGAGCTGATATAGGACTCTGTGTTGTGGCTACAGGTGGACGGTTGTGACGATGCCAGTGGGTTGGCGAGAGTGAGACTGGTCTCAGCTGCAAGACGCTATGGCCATTGAGGGACCAGGTGTGCATGCGACTTGGCAGCCTATGGGTTTCTAAAGTTCTTTGAGTGCCCGTTGATACAGGCATAGGAGTATCTCCTACAATCCCTGATCCAGATGTGGAGTCTAGAGCTGCACTGCTTCCTCGTGCGAGGAGAGCAGATCCCCTTCACTGCAGTGGAGGACGTATATTTCTTAACTGGGCTTCCCTTTTGGGGAACGCCCCTACCGGTGGAGCTGGTGCTGCCTAGGGATACACAACTCGCGACTATTGGCTGGAGATATTGTTTGGGTCAGAATTTTATGTCTGGGATGGTTGTGAGCATTGCGTCTATAGATTCCTTGGCGCATCGTTGTATAGAAGTGATGATTGTGTGAGTATATGGGTCATTGGCGACCCAGAGGATCAGTGGTGGCCAACTTCTGGTGCTGGAGAGAGTGTTGGCAAGTGAGCGTTTCGCTTGGGGGCTTACGCTGCATGCGAGGATGGTGGGGCAGTTGGACCACTATCGGTCCACGAATACGGGGGAGTTTTCCTTCGGGTCCATCCTAGTGGCCTGGTTTCTAGAGAGGGTGTCGATGTTATGCCCGAGGATTCTATTGGGTGCGCCTGGGGCACGAGAGCCACAGTTGAGGCGATGGTCGACTGTGTTGCTTCGCCATGGTGGTGGTGAAGGTGGCCACTTCTTTTCTGCAGAGGCGGCACAGGTATGGCGGTAGATGTTGCAGGTGATTTTATGTTACCCCTATGCTGGGGTGGACTTCCGGGATGATCTATACATGGTGCTACCTCCAGGGGAGGTTTTTGATCATCGAGGTATGTTTGGTGTTTATGTGTATGTTTTTTCTATTTTTTGTTTGAGATAGCAATCCATATATATATGATATAGATGATGATACTATCTGTTGTTTGTGTGCATGTGCAGATGTGGCACCTCACAGGTGCAAGGTGGAGTTGCAGAGAGCGTCGACTCGTCGGGAACCGGAGAGACTGTCGCGGGGAGAGAGACGCCGACGTGAGGACGTCGCAGTGCGACTAGCTGAGCCTGAGAGGGCAGCGAGGAGGCGCCGGTTTGATGACCCTGGTGTTGGGCCATCACATGCTCCTCCGGTGGCTGGCGGAGTGGACTTTGAGGATATCCTCTGTCATCTGGAGATGGTGTTATAGGACATGCATGAGGGCATGTGGTCTTGCATCCAGGACGAGAGTTTCCTGGAGCAGTGTGTGGGGGTTCCACCGCCATGGCGAGCCATAGTACGACGAGTAGCAGTGGTTGCTGCTATGACAAGCGGACGACTACCACCAGGGCAGGAGGGGCCTGTAGGGGGTGGACCACCACCGCCTGAGGCAGGTGGTGGTGGGCCGCCACCACCTGAGGGAGGGGTAGGTGGTGGCACTTTAGAGGCACCGTGAGTGGTGCTTTATGTATTTGATGTATGGATATATTTTTTTGTATATAGGATGGTGAGCCCATTTTGTACCGAGGTGTTGCATTGGCCTGCGGATACTTGTATTTTTTGTATGTAAACATTCGGATGGCACTGTGGACCTATATATATACATGAGTATACTTTTTGAGATCTATGTGGTTTTACATGTTTTTGATTAATGTTTTGATGATGTCTATTCTATGTATATGTTGTGACAAGATTGTGATATGTTTATGTATGTGTAGAGGTAGCTTGATGTGACATATGCTAGTCTAACACAATATTAGCTAGGTTATCCGTTATTTGATTCAATTGTCTTGGAATATGTGTAAATGTAATGGAATCAAAATGTCGAGATAAAAGCCTAACCTGCAGGTATTTGCGAAAGAGGCAAGGATCACGGATGCGGTATACATTGTTGAGCTGGAGTACAACTAGTTGAGAGTCGAGAAGGACGCTAAGGTGACGAATACGATGATGTTGAGCATCGGCCAGGAGGCCAATGACAGTGGTGTATTCGGCTTGGTTGTTGGTTGCTGAACCCAAACATATGCCGCTCGAATGGAGCATTTCATGTGAAGGGGTGTAGAGAGCCCAAGCAGCCGAAGAGAGATTTTCCATCCAACGGCTGGCGCCATCGGCGTAACCGATGTCGTAGGCTGGTGGAGGAATCATCTGTCAATAGCACAAAGGATAGTTTAGACGTGAGGGGAGGAGAAAAAGATTAAAAAAATGCTAAAAAAAGAAAATAACCTAAAGTAGAATGATTACGTTTAAGCGTAAAATTTCTTTAAGTATAACACGTTGATGAGTTCTTTGAGAGAGAGGCCTTCGGGAGAGGCTAGAATATATGCACCTTTGGTGAGGCAATGTTGAATGATGTATGGTCCATGTCAGAGTGACTCAAATTTTCCATGGCCAAAGGTATCATGAGCGATATCGTAAGCCAAGATGAGGTCACCTTCGCGGAATGAGTGAAGGTTGACATGGCGATCAAAGGTAGCCTTGGTTCATTTTTTAGCTACCTCATTGTTCTGTAAGGAAGATCGACGATCTTCATCCAGAGACTCCAAGTTCAGCAAGTGCTGCTCCATTGGAGCAGTGTCAGGTAATAGCTCAATTGCGGTGCGTAAGGTGGGAATTTCACACTCAATGGGGAGAGTGGCCTCAACCCCATGGACTAAATGAAATGGTGTGAAACCAGTAGTTGTTTTCACGACCGTTCGGTAAGCCCATAGCGTAGAAAATAACATATGATGCCAATTGGTTTTATGTTTATTAACTGTGCACTGTAACATGGTCTTGAGGACTTTGTTAACTGCCTCGACCTGTCCATTAGACTGAGGGTAATATGGTGAGGCAAACTCGTGAGAGAAGCCTAACCGAGATGAGAGTTCGATGAAGATCTCATTCTCAAAGTGTTTCCCATGGTCGGAAATGAGTTGGAGGGGTACTCCAAAGAGGGATATGACATGGTTAAAGAAAAAATGCGCTGCAGTGTCAGCGGTGTTGTTGAAAGTGGGCATAGCTTCTGCCCATTTGGTGAAGTAGTCCACGGCGACAACGATGTATTTGTGACCATTGCTAGAGGAGGGATTACAAGTCATAAAGTTGATGCCCCATTTACAAAAAGGGCTGGAAGTAATGACAGGGTGAAGAAGAGCGGGGGGAGCTCGGGCTTTGTTGGCGTAAAGCTGACATTGCGCACATCGTTTCACGGCATGAATGCAATCATGAAACAGGGTAGGCCAAAAGTACCCGGCTCAAATAATCTTTTGAGCAGTGGATATACCCAAAATATGGCCCCCACAGGCGTCGTTGTGGCAGTCGGTTAAGACTCTATCGGCCTCATCAATATTCAGACATCGACGAAGAATGGTGTCAACACCCCGCCGGTATAGGACGTCTCCGATGAGGAGGTAGCGGGGGGCCTGATGGAGAATACGTCGACGATCATCTCATGAAAGGTGGTTACCAAAATTTTGAGTTTGGAGGTAGACGAGGAAGTCATCGTACCAAGGATCATCCGAAGTGATGTAAAAGAGATGTTCGTCGGGAAAGTCGGTGTTGATGGGGGCACTGGTAGTGTCAGAGGGGAGGGTCATGACAAGTTCGGCAAGAACGAGGGCCTTCTTACTCTTAGGTGTTGAGAACTCGAGGTCGTATTCCTGAAGGATAACGATCCATCAAGAAAATTTGTCGTTAACTTTCCGACGGCTGAGAAAGTACTGCATAGGGTTGGAATCTGCGATGACCTTTGTGGTGTGAAGAAGAATGTAATGGTGCAGTTTCTGGACTGCGAGGACAACTACAAGAGCAAGTTTCTCTTCGTGTTTATATTTCAAGGGTGGACCTGAGAGGTTTTTACTAATGTAATAAATGACATGTTCATGATTGTCATCTCTGAGCTGGACGAGGACGCCGGCTACTGATACAGCTGATGCTGATACGTAGAGGAAATATTCGCGATTATAGTCAGGTGCACTAATTAAAGGTGCATGGTGCATTTGAAAGCGTTGTTTTAAGATCGTCAAATGACTGTTGGTCATGGTCGTCCCAGTGAAATGGGATGTCGTGACGTAGTAAGCGAAGGAAACTGTGTGCACGTATGGCGTAATCTGGGACAAAGCGTCTAAGAAAGTTAGCTTTGCCCTGTAGACTCTGAAGTTGTCGTAAATTCCGAGGAGGTGGAATTTCGGTGATAGCTTGGACTTTGAGGGGGTCCACGGTAATACCGCTTTGGGAAACGATAAAACCGAGGAGGCACCCTGCGGTGACATAGAACACACACTTGAGAGGATTTAAGCGGATGTTGTACTGACGACACCGTTGAAAGATGATTCGTAAATCATCAAGATGTTGGGTGTGTTTCTTGGATCGAGCTGTGAGGTCGTCCAAGTAGGCGAGGATGATGTGGGCCAAATCGTGAAAGATGTATGTCATGGCCCACTGGAAAGTTACACTGGCATTCTTTAAGCCGAAAGGCATGACACGATATGCAAAAGTACCCCACGGGGTAGTGAATGCGGTTTTATATTGATCGGCGGGGTGAATTTGAATTTGATTATAACCAGATAATCCGTCCATAAAGGAGAGAGCCTCGTGGCCCATGCAGTCGTCGATAATTTGATCGATAAAAGGCGTTGAAAAGTTGTCTTTGGGACATGCATGATTGAGATCGTGAAAGTCTGTGCAAACGCAGATAGTGCCCTGTTTTTTGTTAACGGGTACAGGGTTGGAAACCCATGAGGTATAGGCGATGGGGTAAATGAACCCGGCAGCGAGTAACTTGTCAATTTCGTCTTTGATAGCCACGGCTTTGGAGGGATGTAACGGTCGTTGTTTTTGGCGAACTGGTGTAATGTCGGGCCAGGTGTCAATGCGATGTTCAACAATAGAGGGATCGAGGCCAGGCATTTCCGTGTATGACCAGGCAAAAATATCCCTATATTCCTGGAAGAGGGATTTATATGCGGCGATTTCTTGAGGAGTGCAAGCAGCTCCAATGGTGATTTCTTCGACGATGCCATTTTTAATGGAAATGTCAATTTTAATGGTGGGGGAAATGTTGGCCATATGGCCTTCTTCAAAAGCATCAGGGGTAGGAATGGGATTTTTGAACCAGTCGATAGGCCCTAATGGGATAAAATCCTTGGTTTCGACCACGTAAATGGGGTTTTGGTTAGGAGGCATGGAGGCTTCCTGTGGAGAGAAGAGTGCATGATGGTGTAGCACATCCCAGGGAGAGTCTGGGTGGTTTAACTCTTCGAGTATTTCTTCATCGCATTGGAAGTGAAGAGAATACAAGGGGTCGTGAGGAGTGATCTTGGTGACAGTGGTTGTGTGGTTTCCCCTTGGTGAAGAAGCAGGGGGAACATTGTTAGGATATGGTGAGGGTTCACTCGACATAAACCATATATTGAAGTACTGAGGGGTACCCGTGGTGGTTGGGTGGAGAGTGTCCGTAGGGGAATGAGCAGGAGAGTTAGGTGGGTTGGAGGGTGAATCCTCAGATACGTCATCTAAGAACCATGGAGGCGTTGGGAGTGCCTCGGGTTCGGGAGAAATGACATGAAGATCCTCTAATGATGAGGTAATGTTAATTATCACCTCGGCGGGTCGGTGAAGTAGGGTCAATTGACGTTGCCTGTATTCAAGGATCATAGGACACTAGTATGTAAAATGAGCTAATGAATCGCAGAGAGAGCAAGGGCGTCTCATGCGTTCATTGACTGAAGTGGTGACATAGCGAATGTCAGTGATATTTGTTGAGGAGGACGTAGCAAGACTGGGGTTGTTCTGGAAGTTCTGGCACACTACGGCTAATGTCTGCCGAAAGCGTGGCAGTGCTAGGAAATGGTGGGTATAATGGCCATATTCAGAACATATAGCATAGGCATATTTGGTCCTCAACCCTTTACTACTGGAAGGGGGGGTGGTAGTGGCGGGACTAGCAGTAGTGGCGGGTGTTGGGGGAGTTTGATTGAGGGGGATCAAATTCCGTAATTCAGGTAGTGATGGACAATTTTTGGTTTGGTGGCCCTCTTTCTCACATAGTGCGCAAGGTGGTGGGATGCGTGGAGGAAGTGGAGCGGTGGGCTCCTTCTTCTTTCTCCTGCCCCCAGCTGTAGCAAGGGGGTTAGTGAGTGGGGGGGTGGTGGGGGTAAGGATGGGAATCGTCATGGGGAGTCCTTCCTGGGAGGGAAGGGATGGTCGAGGGACCATCTCTGGTGGGTGTAAATACCAAACTGGGATTGCTAACACCATATTAGGTAGTGTGAGCGTTTCGGCTACCTGAAAAGCTTCGATACATGGTGGAGGGTAAAAGAAGGGAATTTGAGTGAGGGGTTGGGGAACTGTCTCCCAAAATGGAATATGTCCTTGAGGAGAGGTGGAATCATGGACTGGTGGGGTCGACGAGTGTCCAGGAGGTTCTTGAGGGGGGGGTTTTGTGACGAGTGGGACGTCAAGTATGATAGAAGCCTCTGTAGGAGGAAGGGTATCCTCTGTGTGAGTTCCTTTAGATGATATGACACACACTTGATTGGAAGGGTGTAGGAGTGGTGGTGCTCCATGATATGTTCCTAATAAGGATGGATCTTTAAAAATACCAGGACCCATCTCGACGAGTGGATATGTGTCATGGCTTGTGTGGATGAGAGGAAAAATGTTATTGATGTTGGCAGATGGATTAGGCTCATAATGTGAGACTTAGTCAATGGTAACGATCTTCCCATTGTGAGGGAACATCATTGTCCGAAAGATGGAAGATGCCACTGCCTTCATAGCATACATGTAGCTACGATCGAACAGGATATTATAATCGAGTGGGGCATCAATAACTTCGATATCGATGAGAATATTCTTTCCCCTGAGTTCAACGGGGACATTTTGAAAGAGCCCTTCAGGAGAGGATGGTCGTCCGTCATAAGCTCATAATGTGATGGCAGAGGGTATGAGTTCCGGGGAACCAAGTTTCTGCCATACCATTTTGGACATAATGCATGTAGATGCACCTTCATCGATGATACACTAATGAACTGTGATGTTCCATATTTTCATTGGTATTTGAAAAGCGATCAAGGAGGGAAGACAAGGTTCTCCGCTGTCAAGATATGAGGTAATGAGTTGGGTATCTGCGGGGTCGACTACCCCCAAGGCGGAAAGTAGTGATTTCCACTGAGTAGGAAAAGTCTGGAGGACCTCCAATACTGACATGGTAGCTGGGGATTGCGCTAAGTCGTCTACCAAACTATAGTTATGAGCTGCCCTAGCCTGTGGGTTGTGGACATTCCTGTGCAATGGGATGCGAGGGATGAAAAGAGGTGGTTCGGAGGAAGGGAAAGGGATCACCAATGGGGGTCCCGACGGTGTAGGGCTTGTCTCTGGAGGGATGGTAGTAGACTCAGCGAGTGCATGATACTGACGATTACGCGTTTGCAGAAGGATTTCTTCCTCACTGGTGAGAAGAATTGTACAATCTGCTGGATTGTTGGGGTTGAGGTATTGTCCTGCCTGAGGTGGGGGATGTTGTGTGTCCTGCTAGGTGTTTATCACACCTTGATGTGCAATAGGATTTTGCAGCACGGCGGGAGGGGGTTGTTGCACGTATTGTTGTGGTGCCTGCGGAGGGGCAGGTTGTGCAGGAGAATGGGGAAGACTACTAGATTCTTTCAACCATTTGAAATCGGCGATTTGGGGGAAATGATGAGTTTAATGGCCGAACTCACCACAAAGGGCACAAAGGAATATGGTTTTAACATTATTTCTCTCTTGGCGTTTATTATTGTTGCTCCCTTGGGGTTTTGGTTCCCTTGGCTCTGGTTGCCTCCAGTGGGCTGGTGTTGTGGGGGTTGATTCCCACCTTGGCTTGGGTTGTTGTTATTCCTGTTCCATCCTTTATTTTTGGCATTGTTCGATGGATGGGTTGGATTGGTTGTATTTAACTGTTCAAAAATTTGGTATTTTTGAACAACAGAGGGTTGAACAAAATTCACCCCCGCATGAGGATGTGGGGGAGCCATGGGTTGTGGAGGACCAGAAAATGGGAAGTATGGATTCTATGGTGGTACCGATCCATAAGGTACATAGGAAGGCGTAGTTCTTTCGCTGGTACTATAAGCTGATGTTGAGGGAGTACCACTGTTTGTGGGAATAGGTGGATGTATGGGAGGTGTCGACGGTGGTCCATTGATGGGTGGAGGTATAGGAACATGGTATGGTTGTTGATAAGGGGGTGGGGGGTAATAAGAAGTGCCCCCGTATTCCATCGGGTATTGAGGTGTTCCATACATCGGTGGTGGTTGGGGTTGTGGGCCATGGTGTGTGGTGGCACCAATCAGTCTGTCTGCTGAGTGAGACATACCAGGTTTGTCTTGGCCAAATGGCACAGGTTTTGGAAGATCAGGAAGTACAGTGTATAAGTACCCTGACTGTGCATAGATGAGGTCATACTGTTGGGCCTTACTGATGGATTCCTCTTCGAATTGAGGGAAGGTGGAAGCTACATCTTTACCAAGGAGAGAGACAAGGGATCTAAGAAACCAGTCGAGACACTGTTGCTTGGTGGTTTCTTCTTTGCACAAACTATGTCGCCTACGCCACTCGTGAATGTGGTCAGCGATGTGTGTGGCTAAGGTTTGTTTAAAATTAGAAAGTAGTTCTAGACCATTATCGTGGCGGATGGGTAATTGGAAGAAGGTCAAGAATGCTTTGGCCAATGACTCAAAAGTTGCGTGGGACCCTGATTTTTCTTCGACATACCATTTAGCCGATGGGCCAGTGAGTGTGCATTGAAATAATCGCAGTCTGATGGAATCATCCATAATGTTATTGGAGGAGCACCAGAGGTGAAAGGTCATGACATGGCTGGCAGGGTCATTGCCTACCTTTCCTTCAAACTTTGGTATGTCTGAAGGTAGTTTGGTTGGCATTGCAGGCCATGTGGGATCATGCAATATAGGATCATTGGTGAGTTTGGTGAGATCTGGTATGTTGAGAGAAGCCAAATATGGCATCTGCAGTGGGGGGGGAGGATTAGCTCCGGCCATAGTGTGTTGTGAACCTGACCCTTGAGGGGGGCTAGGTGGGTTGGTGCTTCCTCCTTGAGAGGAAGTGGGTCCTCCGCCTCCGTGTAAAGGAAAATGAGTGAACGGATGGCCTTGGGAAGTTGGCCCAAGTAATGTAGAACCAAGCAAAGTTGATCCTAAAATAGTAGCACTCACAGTAGTGTGTGAAGGAGGTGTCGATGAGCGGGCACGAACAGACACTCCCCCTAAGATAGGAGGGAGTTTTAGCAAGCGTCGTGAGCGACGGGGGTTCTATGGTTCCCCTATGATGTCAGACTAGCTGTGTGAATGTGTGCAAAAAGTGCTGAGAGTAATATAGAAACAAGAGCCTTTGCGTTGAATGTTTACACAATATATATCCAAATCAAACTGTAATCAGATGTGCATCATACATAAAATGAGAAAGAAGCATATATGTGGGTAAGTAGGTTTTGTCCGCATGGGGAATCAAAAGAAATAAAATGCTCGTGTCCTAGAAGACGTAGCATCCTTCCTCTCCAATAGCATTGGACCTTCCAATAGTACTCAACAGTGGGGTCTGAATTCACTGGAAGAGAAACTAGTGAAGGATGAAATAATTGGTTATAATGAGGGGTAAAGGGGGCATATCCCGAAAGAGCTGGCGATATTTCCCAATAGCCACACAAAATCCAATCAATGTGCAATTGCAGCCCACAATTTCCACCTGGGTAGATGTCCTAAAGTTGGTCACTAGGTACCTCGGTCAAAGTGCGGCATTTAGATTTTTGGCCTAAGAAATAGGTCATGGGTTGGATCCCGTCCAAGAGGTGGGTGCCTCAAGGGGGGATGCACAGAACAACCGGACCTCGGACTTCAACCCTTCATGGGTATCTCCCTACCTTATGGTATTAGGAACACTTGACTTGGAGGATTTTCAGTTCCCTATTTGACAACCTCTATGTTTTGACAATGTGAGAACCAGATAACGGGGAGTTATTTGGATGCCTATCCCCGAAATCCTATCTAGACTAAAAAAATTCTTTTGGCACCTCCTATGGAGGGAAACTTAGTGAGTTTTTAGAAAGGTTTTAGATGTAGTTGTTTTGGGAGGTTGGGGGTGCAAACCAACCTCGTTGATTTAAAAATGGGAGTGGATAGTCTCGTCAAGAAAAAGGGTGGGGTGTTTTCGGAATCCCTTTGGAGGAAACTTACTTTGACCTCCATGTTTCGAGAAGAAGCTATGTGAGTGATAAGTGACTTTTGTGTGTGAGTGAAAGTGTGCCAATTTTTAGTGAATTAGATGTCACCTTGCTGCATGTGGACTTCGCTTGGTCCTTACAAGAGTTTGATTACCTAATTAACTAAGTGCCTTTGGTACAACCTTGCGTAACTCAAGTCCCTAGGAAGCTAGCATGTGGACATGTGGGTCTGTTACTATCCTTTTAACTCCCTATTGTGATGTAATCTAAGAAAAGCTTTAAAACTATCTTATATTGAACATGTGGGCATGTGTGGGCCCGTTACAAAACCTTTAAACTTCCCTAGTGTTTTGATCTAAGAAATCAAAAAATTCAAACACTATCCTATCTTTGTAGCATGTGGGCATGTATGGGCCCGTTACAATATTAAGATGTGTTTGGAAAAGAAAAATAAGAGGAGTCCCAAGAAGGGTTGTTGTCCTCTCCTAAAGGTTTTAATGTTCTTAAGGGAGATGAAATCATTTCACAATCTTTTTCTGATTCTCAAGATCGCTTGGAGGCGCAAGAGAAGAGCATACTAAGTGATTGTCATTCAACTTCTAGTCCCAATGCAAGTTAAATGTGATTAAAAATGATTTCCAACTTATCTTGTGAGTCAAAACAAGCCATCCATGTGGCAAAAAGCAAAGAAGGGAAATTGATTTTATCCTCCTAAGTGCCTATGTGTTTGCGACTAACCCCTTTATATGATGAGGGGACTAAGTGTGGTGCAGCTTTAAAACATGCTTGACATCATTTTTAAGAAGGCAAATGGCCTTCCCCACATCTCAACAACCTTACAATGTGAAATTTTGCACAGATGCGCAGGTCCCAGTGGAGACAGAGGCGCACAAAGCGCATGCACGCGAACAGAGACAAATCAATAGGCACGCATGTGCAGAACAAAATTGTGAGTCAGGCGCATGGGTGCACGATGTGCGTCTGTGGGATGAAAAACCCATGCATATGTGGCACACGGCCGAGAATGAAAAATCCGAATGGATTTCTCTTAATTCAACTTGGAATTGGCTAGTTGGCAGGTCGGCTTAGGCCGGTTAGTGCACCTGCAAGTTAAACAAACTAAAAGAAGAGCAAGAAAAACGCAAATGAGGTAGGAAATTGATACCTTTCCCCAGTGGAGTCGCCAATCTGTTGCGCCTTTTTCGTCACCTTGGTGAGAAAAATAGAGGTGCTTGCAAGCTCAGTTGGGTCTGTTGAGTAGGACAGCTGTAGAGAAAAGAGTTAGAGAAATAAAATAAAAACTACAATTAAGAATTAAACTAAGAGATGCAATAAAAACTAAATTCATGAGCATAGGGACATAGAAACAAAAAGAACCATAAGACCCATGTCACCAATGTTTGATGTTGATCTATTAGTGAAAACAAAGCACCACGAAGAAAGGGGACTATGAGTCCCTTCTTCCTCCAAGGGAAGGCTCTTGGACCCTCACTAGCTAGCTCTTCTTACAACAAAGAAAAATGGAAAATGGTGATGAAAGAACTCTTTACAAATCCACTCAATGGTGAGGTGGATTGTCCAATGTAATGGTGCCAATATGCTCTTATCAAGGATGGAGTCCTCAAAACAATAGAGGCAGCATAACATTACTTTGAATTCCTTGAGAAAATGAGGTGCATCCATATCTTTTTATAGCATTCATTTGGGTTATTGTTTAACTGTTTTGTAGTGTGAAAAGAGGCCAATTAGGGCATTATTAGGTCTTTGACCAGCCCACCAGTCGGATCCAGTCCATATTTGAGGGTCAAATCAGCTTGGGAACTGAACCATAAGTGGTTGAGAGGCTGACCACTTCCATAAATGTGTCGTTTAGTAGGTGCGCGACTTTTTTCACTAATAGTCATGCATCGTGCGCCTGTGCGCGATTTCTACATTCTTGTTCCGCGCATGCACGCGCGCCCAATGTCTGCAAAGCGCTCTTCAATTTTTCACTACTTTGTATAGTTTTTTACCTTTTTTGAATGTTGTGGTATTAATTCAGGTCCATGGATGACTTCATCGCTGTTTGACGATGCTGAGTTCTTGTAACCATGTGCAGACGAAATTTCAATGATAACAAGTACTATAACTGACAAACTAATAAACAATACATGAATAAGATTGAAAATGATATAACGACAATGGACAAAGCATTCAACGTTTAAATGATGCAATCATTTCTCATTAGCAAATCAACAAATTGAATAAATAATAAACTAAATAACCTTATGCTAATCAGCAGTACTAAGCTAGATTCACCTCTTTGTATTTGTATAAGTTCCTCTTAACCTGTGTCAAGTGTAAACCTATGACAAAAGCAAGCATGATACTTCTTGAGAAAACTCAGAGAAATCTTTTATATTCTAAAACAAGTCTGAGATGACAGAAAGACAAATGATTTTATATCATGTGACTTTAGAATGTCCAATAACTGGAAATGAAAGAAATTCCAAATCTCAGTAAATGGTATTACCAGCTACCTAACATTAGATGTAAACTCAAAATGCTTGGATAGGTGAACAGTCACAGATATCAACAACACCAAAATATAATGAACCGCATAAAGAAAAACATGACATAAAAGATTATATGCAGAACAAACTAAAGCTAGTTCGATACAAACAAAAAAATCACATCTAGAAATCACATGAGAAAACAATGAAACATTGCAGAGTCTACACAGGACAAAATCCAAAGAGTAAACAGTTTTCCCATATAGTTTCAAAAAAATAAGTCCATCATATGGTCCAGGAGGAATCGTTTATCACTGGGCAAGCAGTGTTATTTAAACAAGTTTCTAATATGTTCCTCATATCATGCAAGATAGAGATAGATCTTCTTTAATAATCTTTTACTAAAACAAAATAACCAAAAAGATAATTATGTTGAAATCTTACAATCCAAAATAGTTACATCATTAAAACATTGTTTTTCAAAAAAAAACTGAAAATTACAAGTCCATTATATTCCCAACTTTTGACTCATTCCGTTAATCGTTGCACATTGACCTGTTGCTCACCCGAGACAAAAAATTAAATCTAAATTAGACAAATAATCAAATAAATAAATAAAAAGACAAGCTATAGAATCTTCGATTCTATGGCTGGTCTAAATAAAAACAAAATAAAAACGAATTCATTTATTATCCAAACAAAATCCAATTGTGAATTACAAGAAAATTATTTACCAATTAGAAATTTGAAAGAGAAACATCAGACAAATCTGAATTTATAATAGCATTGAAACTGGTGGAGTTTTTAATAACCACATTTCTTGATCTCTTGAAACGCTTGTTGGCTCTGTGTGAATTTGATCAGATGCAAGCTCTGAGATCATCGTTTTCCTTTTCAAGAATCGAGTTCTAAGTGGTCACTTTATTCAACTGAGCCTGTAGGTAAGGGATGTATTGATAGTATCTTTGGATCCAGTCAAAACAAATTTCACAATACACTAGTTCTAGATTTGGCAACGGGTGAGTTTGATCTGTAGTAAGAGGTTCACCCTATTCCATAATCCTTTTGAGATCATATTGAATACCCAAGAAACCTTCTTGTTCCTTTAAAAAGGAGGAAAATTAGACATGAAATTGTATTGGGGTAAATCAACGCTGGTATCATCAAAAAGCGATGATTTTTCTTGCACAAAATTGGCTTTGAATGCCTGAAAACCCTTCCCAAGATTGCAACAGCTTGCATTAGTCTTCCCTTAGCCTCGCTTCAGGTGAAATAGAGGAACAAGGCACAAATTAATTAACTGATATGAGGAGAGGGAGGATCTAAATGTTCTAAAAACCTAGACACCTAAGAACTGGCTTGAATCTCTGAGAAAACAAAAAACCCTTACCTCAACCGAAACAGAACTTCTGAGATATTGTCCTTCAAAAAATGAGACGTATCTCTGAAATGGTCTAGTTTATGAAGAAACTGCCTTCCTAGATAGTAAATGAGCCCATTTCGGAAATGGGTTTTTGACGGTTTCGCCAAAATGTTAACCGTTTGCTCAGAAACCACCCCGCAAAATCATGTCTCTGTTATACAATTACAGGTTTGTAAAAACCTTAGGGCCATTTGGTTACGATATACCAACAAGTGTAGAAAAGAGGATCCTTTGTTTGAAACCACCTGATATGAACGATAAGTTCTTCATTTTCAGAGGTGACCTGATAACTAAGGCTTCGGGAGAAAGCCACCATAGCCACCACTCAGGCTGTTGAGTGAATGTTGAACCAGAGGACATGCGCAATTGAAACCCACCTCCTCTATTGACAACCTAACCCAAAAATGAAGCACCACCATCGAGGTAATGAATGTGAGCTTAAGTCAGAAGGACGAGGGAGTAATTGTTTCAGAGCATGGCTGACAGTCCTGTACAACAACAATTAGACTGAGATAT
>ML790331.1:0-11257 GCA_009831015.1 Picea engelmannii | reverse complement strand
GAGGGTATGAGAACCCTAGCTTGGATATTATTGTAACAGAGCGCTGCTCGATTGGAGGTTGCCCCCTCGAAGAGGCCTGTGAACATTGCTATCTGAATCAAGTGCTATTTCTGTTCAAGTGCTATTACTGTTGCTATTTCGTATATCATTTCTGTGTATTGTGAAGATTATGCTGGATATTTCACTGTTATTCTGTTATTTCTAGCATTTCGTTTCTGTTCTGCATATTTTATATATCTGGTATCTTGCAGAAAATCTCCTCAAAAAAGTTCATTCTGGAATTATTGCACAACTCCATGCCATTCACGCCACTAAGACACCCTTTATGCCACGAGACCTCCAATCCATCCTCTCCAAACATCAAGTTGTTTTCTCCACTCCCAGGGACTTCTTCCTTCCCGTGGTGTTCATGATCATTCCATTCCCCTTGTCCCCGACAACCTTCCTCCCAATGTTCATCCCTATCGTCATCCCGTTTCCCAAAAAAATGAAATTGAAAATAATTGTTCAAGAATTTCTCACTGCGGGTGTTATCCCTCCTAGTACGATCCCCCACTCTTCTCCTGTGGTCATGGTCCTTAAGAAAGAAGGCTCTTGGAGCATGTGCCTTGATTTTTGTGCCCTCGACAAAACTCACCATCAAAGACAAATTGAGTGGTGCCCAGTTATTTACTAAACTTGATCTTTGTTTTGGCTACCACCAGATATGTATGAACGAGGCAGACATTCCTAAGACTACATTTCGAACTCAGGAGGGCCACTATGAGTTTTTGGTCATTCCCTTTGGCTTGTGTAATGCTCCCTCCACTTTCCAAAGCCTCATGATTCGTGTCTTCCATCATTTTGTCTTAGTTTTCTTTGATGATATCCTCATCTATGGTAAAACCTGGACAACCCATCTTGATCATGTGGATCGAGTTCTACATCTACTCTCTCAGCACCAAATTTTACTCAAACAATCTAAATGTTCTTTTGGTGCCTCAGAAGTCAAGTACTTGGGTCATATTGTTGGCAAGACAGGTGCCAGGGTGGATCCTAAAAGTATTGAATCTATGCAGGATTGGCCTCGCCCAACGACTCTCAAAATTTTGCATGAATTTATGGGTTTAACAGGGTATTATCACAAGTTTGTTAAGAATTGTGGAAAGATTTTGGCACCTCTCACTGCTCTCCTTAAAAAGAACTCTTTCACTTGGACTCTCGCAGTTGATCAATCATTTCAAACCTTGAAGGAGTCCATGTGCACCACTCCAGTCCTGGCCCTTCCTGATTTCACAAAGACCTTTTCCCTGGAATGTGATGCTTTAGGAAGAGGAATTGGAGCAGTCCTTATGCAAGATGATTGGCCTTTGGCCTTTACCATCAAACAACTGTCAGAGTGACATTTGGGCCAATCAATCTATGAAAAGGAAATGTTGGCTATTATGCATGCATTGGATATTTGACACACTTATCTATTGAGGTAGCGCTTCCAAATTAAGATAGGTCATCAAAGCCTCAAGTATTTTCTGGAACAACGCCCTTCCTCCCTGGAGCAACAAAAATGGGTGACTAAGCTCTTTGGATATGATTATGAGATCATTTACAAGAAATGAAAAGACAATGTGGTTTTTTATGCACTTTCAAGAAAATATGAAGATGAAGGGTCCCTTTTTTCCCTCTCCCTCTCCTTCATTGTACCAGATTGGCTCCAAGTTGTTCACCAAGAATGGCTACAAGATCCCAAAAGTTCACATCTAATCCAACAATTGCAGGCCAATTCTCCAGTTTCCCCAGGATACTCTTGGAACAATGATGAGCTTCACTACAAAGGACATTTGTATTTAAGTAAACAATCACAACTTAAATACATGGTACTTTATGAGCTTCATGCTACACCCACAACTGGGCACTCAGGGTTTACCAAAACCTATGACCAGGTCAAATGTTCTTTTTCCTGGGATGGTATGAAACAAGACATTCACAATTTTGTGGCAGAATGTGATGTTTGTCGACACAACAAGGAAGAAACGTTCAAAGCTCCTATCACACTACAATCACTTCTGATTCCACCTACTCTTTGGAGGGATATCTCTATGGATTTTATTGTGGGATTACCTAAATCGGGCAATAAATCAGTCATCATGTTGGTTGTTGATCGTCTTTCCAAGTATGCTCATTTCTATGCTCTTCAAAACCCATTTATCGCCTCCATTGTGGCTAAAATTTTCATGGATCAAGTATTCAATCTTCATGGCATGCCTCATTCTATTGCTTATGTTCGAGACCCCACTTTCACCAGCAATTTTTGGCAAGAACTATTCAGGCTACAGGGCACCCAATTGCATCTCAACACAACTTATCATCCCCAAACTAATGGTCAAGCTAAGGTTGTCAACAAGTGTTTGGAAACATATTTGAGGTGTTTTGCATCGGAAAGGAAAAATAAGTGGGCTCAATGGTTACCACTAGTTGAATGGTGGTACAACACTCTTACCATACAACTTCCCGCATGACTCCTTTTGAAGCAGTATATGGACAAAATCCACCTCCAGATCTCTCATACCTGTCAATTCTCTTGAAGGTTTAGGCATTTGACCAAACACTTACAGTTCGAGAGACTATTCTTCATACCCTTAAAGAGAATTTGGTCATGGCCCAGAATCGCATGAAGCAATAGGCAGATCAAGGTCGCTCTGAACATTAAGTTGTTGAAGCAGACCAAGTGTTTCTTTGACTGCAACCTTATAAGAAAACTCCCCTCAAGGTTGACCATTGTCAGAAATTGGTGACCGAATTTTATGGTCCTTATACCATTATCAAGCATGTGGTATAGGTGGCCTATTAGTTAGCTTTTCCCAATCATTCTAAGCTCCATCTTGTTTTTCATGTCTCCTGCTTAAAGAAGGTGATTGGAACTAAGTGTCAAACTCAAACCAACCTTCCTGAGTTGGATGAAGAAGGCTCCATCTGGTTGTAGCCACATGCAGTTTTGGACCAACGTGAGCATCGTCTGCATCAGCACACCATCAAGGAAGTGTTAGTCCAGTGGAAAGATACAACTCCAGTAGATGCCACTTTGGAACCGGCTACCATGTTGTATCAATTTCCCCATCTCAAGCCTTGAGGACAAGGTTGTTTTTAAGGGGGAGGACATGTTAGGGACCTAACCTCCCTAACCCATCACGTAGGTAGAATAATATATTTCCATGTAATAAAGGCCAATATTAATAAGGCCTATCAATAAGGAAGAATAAGTCAAATGTAAGAAGACCTAAGAGAAGCTTCTGCTTCTATAAGGATCTTCCTCTTGATTGTTCTTTTGGATAGACAGATTTAGTATAAATAGGAGTAGAGGGTATGAAATTTTTTGTCTTGGATATTATTGTAATAGAGCTCTACTCTGCTGGAGGTTTCCCCCTCGAAGAGTCAAGTGAACATTTCTATCATTAATCAAGGTTCTCTTCCTGGTGTTATTCTGGTATTGTTCTGGTTATATCATTGTGTTCTTCCATTTCTATCTAAAATATTTATGTTCTACATACTATTTTATATCTAGAATACTACAAAATAACAACGAAATAGCAATAGAAGACAGAAATATTGTAGAGATAACAGGGGAACAACAAAGTATATGGAATCACAACACCAAAATTATACCTTTATTGATAGGAAACAATTTTCACTTGTCTCTTCAAGGGGGAAACCTCTAAAATATTTATGTTCTACATACTATTTTATATCTAGAATACTACAGAATAACAACGAAATAGCAATAGAAGACGGAAATATTGTAGAGATAAGAAGGGAACAACAAATTATATGGAATCACAACACCAAAATTATACCTTTATTGATAGGAAACAATTTTCACTTGCCTCTTCAAGGAGGAAACAACAAAGCTCTATTACAATAATTCTCAAGACCAAGACATCTCATGATTATTGTTCTTATTTATACTAATTCTATCTTTTAAAGAACCTTCTAGCGGAAGATCTTTCTAGAAGCGGAAGCTTCTATTAGGTTTTCTTACATTGACTGGTTATGTTGGAGTCGGAAGTCACTCCTGGATTACAGTAGGAGCAGAGCTCGACACCCATCAGTTTTAAGTCACAATTTTTTATAAAGGTTAATCAAATGGAAAGAAACTCAAAACCATATCGTTCTAACTCAGAAAATTGGGCTGGAACAATAGTGACATAGGAGGTCTTGACCTAACTTAAGCCAGTAATAATGATAGTGGTGAGTAAGTGGAGGGAAAGAGAGGGGAAATAAAGTCCGCTCTGGACATCCAGTCTTCTAGCAGTCTTTACAAAAGAGGAAAGTCTCGGATATGAGATCCTCTTAGATCTGAATAAACTTCAAAATGAACCTAAAAAGATTGTAGAACTGCTATAATCAAACCTACATTATATAGCTATGCAACACCCGACTGGATCATCCATGCCCAGGCTTTCCGATTCAGAGGGAAAAGGAAAAGAAGAAGTTGGCTGCCATTAAGCAAGAAGTCTCAAATGTTCTTCTATAACCAGAGAACCAGAGGCTAAATTAAAGCTTTACAATTGGGAGTTGTTCTCTACCATCGATACTTACAAAAATACAAAAACTGAGTAAATATACTCCTAAACCTTCACCCAACAGAGGCGTCTTAGAACTTCTAGGGCATGGAGTCTCTTTAGTCAAATCTGTCTTGAACTCCTTCGTCAGATGTCACGTTAACTTTGCATGGCCTTAGCAGGGGGGGTAGTTGAAACATTAAAGGAAAAAATAGCGTGTGCAAACTCCTCTGATCAGAAGAGGACTTAGCATGGCTTCTTTAAAAAAAAAATAGCATACAGGACTATCTCGGGCAGACTGCCTGTCGGAACCTTCATGCTTTGCATTTAATGAGTGAGCTGAGGTTTCAACTACCTTCCCCCACCTTCATTTACTTTTAGTAGGGACCAAGATCGAGGCCGAGTTGAACTGGTACCTGGAGAACGCAGCGATCCCTACTGCAGCTAAACTCGACGCTTTGGCCCTTTGCATAGTTCTTTCTATCACCCCAAGTGACCACGGGCCATGACCCTGTGCTTATCTTCAAAGGCGCTTTCAAGATTTCGCATTTTGGCGATCCTGAAATGCAGTGGAAGGAGGAGACCCTATGTTCTCTCGAAGTCCCGGTAGCGGAAATGGCTTGATTGCACACCATGTGTCCCATTGGATGGACGGCCCAGATCACTTCTCAAATGTGGGACCGCCTCTGGCCTTGACCCTTTCGGAATTTCGGGCTTCGGGGTTCTGAAATGCAGTGGAAGGAGGAGACCCTATGTTCTCTTGAAGTCTCGGTAGCTGAAATGGCTTGATCATGTGCCACGTGTCCCATTGGATGGACGGCCTAGATCACTTCTCAAATGTGGGACCACCTCTAGCCTGGACCCTTTCGGTGTTTTGGGCTTCGAGGCTATGAAATGCAATGGAAGGAGGAGACCCTCTGTTCTCTCGAAGTCCTGGTAGCCAAAATGTCTTGATCATGTGCCATGTGTCTCATTGGATGGACAACCTAGATCACTTCTTGATCAACAGTCCTAGTTCTTTTGGGATTTCGCGCACTGGGGATACATGATGCAAGGAGGACAGACCCTTGTATGTTGAAGTCCCGGTAGCCGAAATACTGAAATGGCTTGATCGTTTCGTGAGTTTGGCCATAGGAGATGAGCTCAGGCGCTTGACCACGTGCAACTCTATGACCCAAACTTACCCGATGGTCGTCGATCTGCCCCGTTTGTGGATCCTCGCCATTGAAAGACAAAGTGCCTGCTCGCTTGATTTTAAGCCTGAAATGGGCTTGTTCTGTGGGCTGCGCTCGACGCTCATGGCTGCGGCCTTTGAATAAAACACACTCGACCGGTTTTCAAACCCCACTTCTATGCATTTACACCAGGGGCCCGAAACCAGAAGAAAACACCATCTTGCAAGAATTTGCACTAACAGGTTCTCATTTATTAAATAGGCCTTATAGACTAATGTCGACCTTTATTACATGGAAAATATATTATTCTACCTACATGAGGGGTTAGGGAGGTTAGGTCCCTAACACTTACCTTGAGTACTACTCAACTCATTCCAAGACATGTGTTTGGCTACCACTACGACTTGACGAGATGATTGTATCTTACTCAAACATAGTTGCAACCACAACTTGGTTTGATGCTTTGCTCATACAATGTTGATGATTTTTTTTAATCAATTTCGTCTGTCATGTCAGTCACTCCATGAGGAAAGTTTTTCAAGGATGAGCCAAATAATAGTGGTGGGGGCATGTTGCCACCTAAAATTTTGGGTAGAGATTGCACATGTGCATGAATGAAGTTGTACGTGCATTTCAGTTTTTTGCGCACACTCCAACAATTGCGCAGTGGGTGACATGAGGCACACGTGCCAATCCAAATTTTGCTAATGCACGAAAGTCTGAGTCTTGGTATGTCCACCATTCAGAGTTTTGTGATGCGTGTTAGAAATTACGAAGACATAGCATGCACACTAGAATAAAGAAAAGAATATTCAGGAAATCTTCCTGAATGATTACTTCAAACAACACAAGATATTGTGGAGTAGTAAGGAGATGAGCTTGCAATATAGTTAAGATTACCACGACTCCAAAGAGTCTATGTGGACTGCATGCAAGTGATAGAAGTGTGCAGGACTGGAGTTCAGAAGAGTGAGTGGAGAAGAATTGAAGGTGATAGAGCGCGAAAGCATAGAAGAAGATAAAAGGAGAAACGACGACAAAAAAAAGAGTTACTCAGTTGGTTGGTAAGTAGTTGATTGTTGTTGTGAGAATTGTTACTGTGGTCAATGTCCTTGAGCTCACTCCAAGTTCATTTTTTGTAATGTATCTGGTTGTGAGTTTGGTTCTGTAATATCGGCAAATTTCGAGGGAAAGCACATGGAACTATGTAATGAAATACTAGGGGAATGTATAAGAGAACATGGCGTGGTTTTTGTCAGTTAATGAGTCTTTCGGTATATGTATGTGACTAGTTGAATGAATATAATAATACCTGCAACTACCTATTCTATGATGTGTTGATCATGTGTCCAATGAATATATGTGTGGTTGTTACATTTTCTTAGTATTTAATCTTGGTGTAATGGAATGTATTAATGCCAACCTGAATGGATTCTTGTGTAATTAACCCCTCATCACTGACACAAGACTAGATGGTCTCTGTGATTCTCATGGTGTCTCAGGTGAGACCTTCTTTAGTCTTTGGCTAAAGATTGATATGTTGATGCCTTGGGGTTTTTGTTGGTCAACTATGGAAAGACCCTGGGTCTTCAACCTCCCAGCGTTAAGAAGGACACATGCAAGCGAAAGCCAACATGCATCCATAATAGAAATGGAGAAGTTTAATGGAACTAAATTTGAGCTATGGAAGCTCAAAATGGAAGATCTTCTTGTAGATCGATATCTATGGGTTGCAATATCTAGAACCAAACCCATTGGTATGATACTTGAAGAGTGGGTGGTGTTGGAGAGAAAGGCAAGAAACCTTATCAAGTTCTATTTGGCCAGTTCGGTATTATTGAATTGTTTTGAGGAAAAAAATGCAGTAGCTCTCTGGAAGAAGTTGGGGAATTTGTATTAGGCTAATTCCATGGTTCATAAACTTATTATATGAAAAATGTTGGGTAGAAAAAGTTGTTTTCCTCAATAATGGGTGTCAGTGATTCTATAGTTAAGCATCTGGATACATTTAATACTATTGTGACCCAATTGATCTCAATTGGAGTGAAGATGGATGAGGACTATCATTGTATGAACCTTTTGTGTTCTTTTCCAGATTCATGGGACAACATGGGAATGGCCATTGGAAGCACTATAAATACATTGGTGATCAATGGTGTCGTGGTTGTTTTACTCTCAGAGGAGGTGAGGCTGAAAGCTTCTGAATGCATTAATGAGGCCTTGGTTGTTCATGGAAGATCGAAGGAGAAAAGAAAGAAGAGAGAAAATGACAGATTCAAATCCCATGGGAGACATAACTCTCATGGAAAGTCCAAGGAAAAATGTTGGAACTACAACAAGGTCGAGCACTTAAGAAGGGACTGCAAGGAAAAGAATAAGAAGAAAAATAATGATTATTATGATGAGTCTGAAAAATATTCTCACTAAGGATGGTGTAGATTCCTTTGTTGCGTCTTTGGAAACCTGTGCAGGCTAGAGTGTGTGACTGATAGACTCTAGAGCTTCCTCCCATCGCCATTGGTTTTCAATGTATGAGAAATATGATGGTGGGATGGTATACCTTGGTGACCAGTCTCCTCTAAACATTGTCGCTTGGTAGAGTTTTTATCAAATTTCGTGATGGCAGAGTAAATGAGATCAATGGAGTTTTGCACATTTCATGTTTAGCATGAAACCTACTATTAGTAAGCACACTTAATGATGTGGGTGTGCAAGTTGTTTTCTCTGACAAAGGGTGCAAGATGGTCTAAGGAGCTATGGTACTCGCTAAAGGTGTTTCTGTAGGAACGTTGTTCTAGCTTGATTCATGCACTATTGAGTGTAATAGTTCTTCAATTTATGTAGGAGAAAGATATATAAGATCTACACCTTCACAATCAAAACCTCCTGAACAAGATCTTGCTTTAGAAAACAAGTTACTTATAGAGAAGAAAATACTATGGCACCAAATATTGGGCCATATAGGTGATAAGGGCCTATGGACCTTGAAAAACAAAAATATTGTTGATGGATTGAATGATTGTACTATTGAAATTTATTTATGTGAGCATTGCATAAATGAAAAAAATAATTGAGTTCAGTTTTATTCTAGTTCTCATAAATATTCTAGGTTATTGGACTTAATTCATTATGATGGATTTGATCTAGTTTAAGTTCCTTCAATTTCTAAGGCTTTATATTATGTGTCATTCATTGATGATTATTATAGAAGGACATGGGTATGTTTTCTTAGAACTAAATTTGAGGGTTTTAGTCGATTTAAAGAGATTAAATATCTCTTGGAAAATTAGATCAGTAGGAATACTAAGATGTTGAGGACTAATAACAACAGTGAGATTTGTTTTGTAAATTTTGATAACTTTTTAAAGGAGGATAATATTAAAAGACATAAGACAAATCCATATACCCCTTATCATAATGGAGTTGTAGAACGGGTGAATAGAACATTGTTGGAGAGAGATAGGAGTATGATTAGTGGAGATGGATTAGAAAAGAGGTTTTGGACATAAGCATTTTCTACTGCATGTTACTTGATTAATATGTCTTCCACATCAGCACTTGTAGACAAGACCCCTATGGAAATCTGAACGAACAAGAAGCCCTCACTTCAACATCTTCGTGTTTTTGTTTGTGAGGTATATGCTCATGTGACTAAGGAGAAGCAGTCTAAGTTAGATAACATGACAATGAAATGTATCTTCATCGGCTATGGTGTTGGTGTGAAAGGGTACAAGTTTTGGGATCCTATTGCTAGAAATTTTTTGTATAGAAGAAATGTTATTTTTAGAGAAGTTAATGTAGAAATTTCAGACCCCTACCTGGTTTCAAGTCTCAATGACACACATAGTTTAATTCTCAACCCACATTGCAAAATTAGGTTGCAAATTAGTTAGCAAAAAATTAAATGATCATGAACAGAAAACACATGAAGTCTTCTACAACAAAATACTAAAAAATAAACACACCCAGAAAATTTAAGTTAGAGATTTTTAGTCTAACTTTGACCCTGGAAAAACCCACAAGGGGAAAACCAGTGAGAGAGGGTTTTTTTATTTATTTGCAGAGCTCTAAGAAAGAATTTCTTACAACAATCTTCTTAAGAAATTTAATACACACACTTATCTCGATTTTTGTGCCCACACACAGACTCAAAATGCATGCTAAACAACTTCTTGATTTTTGTGCAAAGAAATCCATACTATGTACGACTATCACTACATTTATTGTGGTATGTATGTATCAAAAATCATGCCTATCTGATGTTGATTTCTAGAAATTAATGGTAGCTGGGTTCCTCGATTTATGTGCCAAGCATGTCCAGAAAAACATGTAGCTAACCTCCTTGATTTATGTGTCAACTTTCTGCTGTACGGTCTGCTCAAAATCCGTATGGTACGACCCAGTACTCGTTGTACTTTCTCCTTCAAATTATGTGCCAACTTTCTCCTTGTTGCTACTCGTTGTTACTCTTGTTGCAACACACTGTAACACTGGTACAACTCTCTATATTACTGTTGATACTCGTTGTAACACATGTTGCAACACGTTGTTACTCTGTTGTAACTTACAGAAACACTTGTTGCAACTCTCACTACTCTTTCTCTGCTCAACTCTCTCTTTTCTTGCTCTCTCCAAATCACATGAAAAAGAATGTAAAGTGAATGGGGTGATCTTTCCCTAATTCAACCTCATGAGGGAAGGTGAAGAGACATCTAATCTAACAGTGGAGGATAGATTAGATGTATGGTTGAAATAAAGTGACTTTTCACTCACCCATTTCATTTCACTTTCATAAAGTCTCATTTAATTTCATATCCCATGAAATTAATGCACTAGGGACCACATTTGACACTTTCTCACCCCTAGGTGCCTAAGTGATGAGAAACACTTGTCCTTGGTACTTTATTAATTTAATTCAACAGTTAATTCTTCTTCCACAATGGTGCAACTGAAAGAGGATGAAAAGAAGTTAAGGGTTTAGCTACCACCCAAGACTGAGAAAGTTGAACTAGAAAATGAACAAGAAATTCAAGATGGACCTGATGAGGAGGAGGGTTCAGAGAGTTTAGAAGAGGAGGAAGAAAACCCACCTCAAATATTAAGGATGTACACTCTAAAAATAAGACAACCACACATGTATAATTATAGTCCATCTGATTTTAGATGTATAGTTTCTTTATCTGCTAACACTGTTGAGCCTAGAATAGTGAAAGAGGTAATGTATATGGAAGAGAAGATAAGGAGTCGTTGAAATTGGCCATGGATGGGGAAATGGCTACACTCAGAAAGAATTGTACATGGGACTTTATCTCATTTCCCGATGGATGGAAACCCATTGGATGTAAATGGGTGTTCAAAAAGAAGATTGGTTTAAATGGAAGTGTTGAAAAGCATAGGGCAAGGTTGGTTGAAAAATGATATTCCTAGGTTGAGGGGATAGAATTTGGTGAGATATTTTCTCCAATCGCTAATTTAACATCTAGTAGGTTCTTATTATCTGTATTAGAAACCTTTGATTTAGAGATAGAATAGATGGATGTGAAAATT
>ML790330.1:166776-209797 GCA_009831015.1 Picea engelmannii | reverse complement strand
TGGGAATGAGAGCCAAAAAAGTTGAGTTCAGAGCTTTTAGAATCTGGCCGGAGGCTCGGGAGTCCTCAAGAATTTCCCATACCTCGTGCCTGATCATTGGCCAACAGTGATGGAAGAAATCACTGGTAAAGCCATCAGGTCCTGGAGCTTTGCAGTTAGGTGTGTCTTGAAGCGTTTGATCTACTTCCTCAAGTGTGATAGGTCGTAATAAGGCCAAGTTTTGTTCCCTTGTGACAAGGGAGGGCACGTGCTGGGTTACTTTGGCGATGGCTTCATGCCTGTCCTGGATAGGCTCGGTGAGGAGATTCTGATAATACCCAACCAGAGTTGCTTCCATATCTTCATGTGAGTGAAGGGGCTCTCCATTGGCAGAGATCAGGCTTGTGATTCTATTAGTATGCCGTCGCTGGATAGTTGTTCTATGGAAGAATTTGGTGTTGCGGTCTCCCTCCTTGAGCCACCAGATGCGTGACTTTTGCTTCCAGAGGATCTCTTATTGTTTTTTCCTGGCTGCTAATTGTTGTGTGACAGCTTGTTCCTGATCCTTTAAATCAGTGGTGAGCCCCTGGGTTCTAATTTGCCTCTGGATTTCACTCATGCGATCTGCTAAATGCTTTTGGGACGCAAAGATGTCACCAAAGGTATTCTTATTCCAAATTCTGAGTAACTGTTTAAGATTTTTTAGTCTCTGTTGGAATTTGAACATTTTGGATCCCTGAGTTATCTCGGCTTACCTCCACCATTTCTGAATGTTGGCTTGGAAATCCGGGTGGTCGAGCCAAAACTGCTCAAATCTAAAAGGTTTCCTACCTGTTGTAGTCGGGAGGTCTATCCAAAGCTGAATGGGCCAATGGTCCGATCCAGGGATGTCCAGGAATGAGGCTTCCATGCCTGTGCGGTCCATCATGAGGGAGTCCGAGATGAGGAATCGGTCGAGCTTACAAGCGATCTGATGAGTGCCAGATCTTCTATTTGTCCAAGTGTGAACTCCATTAATAGTGTCCAGGTCGATGAGGCTGTGGCTATCTATGAAACTGTTGAAGTTGCTAGTTTCTTGTTCCAATCTTCTTGAACCACCTCTTTTCTCTTCCAGACTGCGTATGATGTTAAAATAACCTCCTATAATCCATTTATTGTGCTGGTGTAAGGCAGCCAGGAAGTCTAGGTTCCAAAGGAAGGCTGCTTTTTCCCCTGTTGTGGCTGGACCATAGACATTGGTTAAATGTCCTGGTTTATCGGAACCGATGAGTCTGTAATCCGTAGTGATGGACCCCCGTGTAGCTATGAAGTTCTCGAGCAGTATTGAGTTTGTATTCCAGAGGATGGCTAGTCCCCCTGCTGTACCTGTGGCATCTACCGCAATAGCTGCCCCCTGCTTCCAACAGTAGGGGAGTAATTTGTCCACATCTTCTGAGGTGCATTTGGTTTCCTGCAGAAGGACGATGTCAGGTTTTTCTGCCATGATTAGATCATGTAGCGATTTGTGCTTGCTACGCCCGTTGAGGCCTCTAATGTTCCAGGAGATAATATTCATGATGATGAGGGGTTGGGGAGGGGAGGAAAGCTATTCGAGATCAGGTGGATTTGCCCTGAGTTTACCATGAAGTGCCCGATTTCTTGAATGAGCTTGTTGGTGGATTTCCGTCCTCTTCTCTTCTCATCTTTCTGGGTTTTTCCAGTGCTTTTTGATTGATTGCTTTGGATTCCCAGCCCTTGAGTGGCTCTGGCTGTGGATCCCGCCAAGGAGTTGAGGTATACCTTATGCACGTTTCGTAATTGATCTCTGGGAATGGTGAATAGTTTCTGTTGTCTATAAGCATGCTCAAGGTGTTCTAGATCAACCCCTGCCAGATCGGGCTCTTCTAGTTCCATTTCCGTTTCTCCGTTCTCTGCGTCCACAAGATTGTGTATTTCATGATTCCCGCTTGGGGGGCGATTTTGGGTTCCTTGTTCAGAGGGGTTTTGTCTTCCCCTTGCTTGGCAGTTTGATATCCAGTAGCCGGCGGTGGCTCATTTGGCGGTATATGATCTGCAGGGTTTTCAGGCTGGTCTTGTAGTGCTATAAATCTATTACTAGTTGAAGGATCCTTGCTTACCTGAGCTGGTTGTCTTATGCTTCCCGGTCGTCGTTTCCCTGTGGGTTGGGTGAAGCCGTCCTTGTCTTTGTTGCTGTCTGGGTTTCCTTCTTTTGGAGCATTGTTGAGGGGGCATTCCCTGAACAGGTGTCCGTGCTCATGACATCTACGGCAACGGAATGGAATATGCTCATAATCAATGGTCTGGATCCAGTCCTCATCTTGATATTCCAGTATGATGGAACCAGGGAGCGCCTTAGTTATATTCAAGTATACGCAGATGCGAGCATAGGAGGTATAACGCCTTTGCTTTGTAGCCTCAGATGATTTGACATATATGCCAATGGTGTTACCGATACCTGCCAGAACCTCCTCAAGCCAGAACTCTTGTGGGAGGGAGTATAGTCTGATCCATACAGGCGCATGAGCAAAGTCTTCCTTTTCAGGGCTGAATTTCTCCGTCTAGAAGCGCAGGAAAAGGCCTGCCGAGTTGAAAAAATATGGTCCTCCGTCGAAGATGCAGTTACGATCTTCAAGATTATAGAATATTATTGTAAAAAAGCCTTTGGATCCAAGTTGCAATTCATAGTGACCCTTTGGTTTCCACCAGTGCTGGATCCAACGGATCAGATCTCGTTCTGAGGGCCAGAGCCCTAAAAATTTTCCCACCAGGGCGTAATCTCTCATGAATTGTTTTTGCTCTTCAATGCGTGGTGAACTAATCACATATTTGGGGGCTTGTGGTGCTTTTGGGATACACTTACCAGGTTTCCATGGGGCGTTCACTGTGGGGATAGAGGTTGCTTTCTCGGGGTCGATCTCCATTTCTCGGTCCTTGGACGCGCCATCTTCCCATATTGTCGAGTATATGTCTGGCAGCGGCTCAAAGGCCGGCCGCTTGGCCCTCTCCGCTTCCTTGCCGCCTGTTGTGGCTTGACTGTAAGAGCCGCTGGGAGGCGAATGCCCCATTGGGGCCATTGCTAGACCCCCGCACTGCGAAAGATATGTGGAACCCTAGCTCATCGAAGGAGCTGCAGAACCCTAGCTCGAATGCTAAAAAAATGTATCCTTAGCATTTTCTTCCCAAAGGGACGAGTGATATTTATGAATGGGTTCTGGACAAGAAATGTTCCAACTCCTATTCATTAAGGGAAAAGGAGTCACATAACAGATTGCATCCATAATGTATGCTGACATGTAAAAGGTTGTTGGTTGTCCCTTTGATTTTGCTACTTTGTAGTTTGAGATTTCCTTTGTTAGGTTATCTGACAAAATCTTATGCCAGTTAAAATCGTTCCCTTTTGAAGCTTCTTCTAAAAAGGGCACCCAATCTGCATGAAAATGGCAGGGATCTTTTCTCCCAAAAAGTCTACATAGCATAATAGCTACATATACCATGTATTCATTCAAGGATGTTGTAGTGTAAATCCCATGGGCATTATCTCTAAACTTTTTTGGACACCTCGCCCATTCTTTAATCATATCAGGATATGTCCGGTCTACCTCAATGCATTCTTTCCTCTGAAAGTCTGCTAAAAATTTGGCATTAAAAGTATGTTTAGGATTTGGCGAGAGTTTATACATTACTTGTATGTGTTCTGGCCTGAATGAGCCGACGATAACTCCTTGATCGTTTAAGATGATCCTCATCAATATATCGACCTTTTCCATGACCCAACTGATCATATCATTATATGCCACGAGCCGCGGGCGTGCAACGATCTTATGAAGATCTAACTCAGCTATGTCCCGACAATGATTCTCAGAATCAGGATGAGCATTTTGGAGTTCATATTCCAGAAATTTAGAGATTTGAGTCCAAGATTTAATGGAGTCTATAGCGTGTGGTGTGGTGTCGGAGATGATATCTCCTTCTTGTGTATCTTCGGTCTTCTTCGGTGCCATGACTTTACGTTAAATTGAAAACCTGTTACAAAAAATGAATGAATGGTTTTAGCTAAGTGTTTCTTGCACTTGATGAAATAAAAACACAGACACTAAAATGCTCACTTTGAATACTTTTAAAAGTGACAAGATTGACACAGCTGTCAAGAATTCAAGGCATTTAATGCAGAGAATATTTTTCTGAGATACGCATTTAATGTCCATATTTAGGCACCTTCGGATTTTTAAAGAAAACTCGAAACACTTTACTTAATCGGAAAGTGAAACATGAACGAAAACTTAGAAAGAATGATTACCATTAATCCTGTTTTGGGAAAAAGGTTAATTAGTTCTAATCATAGATTAAGACTGAAAACTTCATTTTTCGGGATTTCAGAAATCATGATGTCGAGAAGTATGTTATCGATGAAATCTGATCTCCGAAATCGCGACGTGTTAATTAAGACTTAAAACGTTTTAGCGAAGTAATTAATTGAGATTAAACGTTTTCAGGATTTCGGGGATCATGATGACAGGAGAAGTATGTCATCGATGAAATCCGATCTCCGAAATCGTGAAATCGTGATGGGTTTTTTTAAAAACAGGACTTAAACTCATCTTAATTAACTAACTAATCATGATTAAGGCCAAAACAAAATTAGTTTGATTTAACATGAACTATGATCGGGGTTTCGTGATTTGGGATTTTGGGAATCATGATGACAGGAGATGTGTTATCACTGCACCACGAATCCCGAAAATACAACATGATTATCTTAACCCTTAACCTTTCACATTAGAGAATTAATTAATCCGTGTTTTAACTAAGAATTCAACATTTCAGGAAATCGGGGATCGGGATTTCGCGATTCGATTTGTATCAAAAAATATGTTTTCAGCAAACCCCGAATCCCAAAAATTCTTCAAGCTTAACCTTAAATCCATTAGTTTTAAAACTTATCATGATTAAAATGATTTCATAGAAAAGGCGTCGGGATTTCTTATAATTCTTTCAAGCCTCTTTGCCTTTTATTATCCAAATAATTAAATTCTTTGAGAAAAGGGGGCCGTGTGTTTGGGATTGATAACGAAACTCATGTTTTGTGAAAAGACAAAACCCGAAAAAAGAAAATTTAGGCCTTAAGGATAAAAAAATTAAGAATTTTTTCAACAAAGTCCTAGCCAACCACATTGGGGACCTTGATAAAATGATGGTTTGTTCCTTGGGTTATACCTAATAAGTGGATGGTACATCCCTTGGGTTATTTTTAATAAATGAATGGTATATTATGTGCATCAGTGAGTTGAGTGGAACATGAGATTATGGTTGGAACTGCGATTGGAGTTGTGAAATTGTAGAATTTAATTTATAAGTATTGTGATGTAAATTTTCATATATGTATATCGACATAGTGTGCATCGAGGACGACGCAATATTGTAGGGGAGGGATAATTTAACACCCCTATTATAATCCTCATTTTAATTAATGCTTATGTGGATATAATATGTGGCTACAACCAAGCGATGTAATATGTGAATTGTATCTCTATATTTTAATAATAAAATGTGATACTAGTTGCTAAGGGGACATGGACAAGAAATGGGGGCTGAATTAATCCACAAGAGGGGGAAGTGTCTAGGATAATGGCCAAGAGGGGTCCAAGGGGGAAATACCCATGTATATTAGTTCAATCCATTTTCCTAAATTTTTCATTTGTATATGAACCTTCCAATTTTTGATTGAGTGTTACCAAAGCCAATCATTGAATACATGTAAGAGTGTGGGTGCGAGTGGTCACAACCCAGAGTTATTGGACACATGGGGGTTAATTTAAATGAGCTTGGGGATGAGTGTGAGTCAATAAAGACAATCCAAAGGGAGGAAATGTGTACGGGGGGGGAAAAATTATTAGGGAGGAATTTTTTGTGCATGAGGAAAAGGAGAGAGCAAGAAAGAGAGATTGAAGCTGGTGCAGCCATGGAGGGTGAATTATAGAGCACGTTGGAACACATTTGGATCATTTTGGAGCTGAATATTGAATAGCCAGGTTGTTATTTTTGAAGAGTTAACTCTAGAGTGATTTTCACTATAACAACAAGTGTGTTTTGTTGGTTTGTTGGTATTTTTCCTAGCAACAACTTCCCTTGAGTTCCCAGCTAAGATATTCCTAGATATCTATGCCAAAGATACCATGATAAACAAATGGAACATTCCTTGGGTTAATCCTGATAAATGGATGGCACATCCCTTGGTTTATCCATCATAAACAAATGGTGCATTCCTTGGGTTGGGAAGATCAATAAGAAGAGAGATGGTAGAAAAATCATGATAGTTGTAGGAGAATATTAGTTGGGTTATGTGTTTTATGAGATGTAAGTAGGTTGTGAGAGACCACCCTCTTTTGTGTATTACTAGCCTCATCTATGGTTTGGTGGAACATCCATCCCAGGAAGTTGGTGTTAGAGAAATATTTGCCTCAATCTATGCAATCTTCCAGAGAGGGCCTTATTCCATTTCCCTATGTAGACTTACTTTCCCTTATTGATGAATCCAGAGACAAAAATAAATATGTTTCCACTTGTACGCACCTTGCAAGCTATACAACAAGTGTACACACTGGCTACTCCACTATAGCCTGCATACATCGGGATTTGTGCCAAAAAAATAAAATTAAATGTCAGGTTTCCATGTCACGACAAGAGATCTCTGATCCTTGGCCTTCCATATACTGGAAACATTTTGACTTGGCCCTTCGGTTTCATTTTGAAGGCTATAAAGAATCCAATTATGAGCTATGGAAAAGGAGAGAGAATTCAATTTTGAGAGCAAAGTTACTGTGGAGAAATTATTACTTCATTATTGAGTCTGCATCCCTTTGTCCTTTAAGTTTGAACACAGTGCTCAGCCCCCAAGATCTTCCCTTACTGATGGAGAACCTCTTTGTCTCCCTTATATGAGCTTTCCTTTGGTGGAGGATTGAACTGGTGGAGGCCTAGCTGGAAGGAACTCAGTTTCTTGGTTCTGAACCGTGCTGACATGGGAGTCTATAATGTTTCACTTCTGCTGATCATTTATTAATAGAAATACTCCTTTCCCGTCCGATTGATATCTTGCAAATATATGTGTTATGATCCATGGGAATGTTTGTTTTGTATATTGATGGATTATGCTATCTAATGTGCTAACCTATTATATTATCACTATATGCTTGCTCTGCTTGTTTGTTGAGAACTTGTTGTAGGTACAAAGCTTTGGGTCGAAGTGCTCAACAGTGGACATCATCAAACATTTGGATGAGGCAAGCCTCTTTTCTTATCTCTCTTGCACATTAGTTTATATAGCATATGTTGGAGTTGAGTTGATTTTTGCACTCATACCTATCTGTTGTGATTCACCCTAGCCATAGAGATATTTTCCACATAACAGGATTGGAGACCGTACTTGGGAGAATATTCTTTCTTAGGGTTTGAATTACTTTTCTCCTTAGATTTCTCTTGTTTCTAATATGGTTCTTGTCGTATCATTGCTTGACAGCTCCTGTTCACTCTGGGTCTGAGTTTTCAGCCTTTCTCCCTTGCCTGGCCTTGTTTCAAAGCATATACGCGCCTTTTTTCTTGGAATTCACGTATACATGCAGATTGTCTCACTGCAAGCTGCATATATACGTTCTTTTTGCTCAAACAATCACATACACCTTTATCCTTGCATGTTTTTTTGGTCCGGTGTTTGTTGGGTGGGATTTGATGCTTGTTGAGCCTTCTTAGGTCTCTGTAGTGCCTGCTGAGTACCTGTGGGATGACAGGAAACCTTCTTTTGGTTGAATTTTTGGGCGAAGTTTTTCTCTTCATCTTTCCATTTTTATTTTCCTTATACATTGGGCTGGTTGCTTTACTGCTTGATATCCTACTTGAGTTATCTATTTTTTATACACGGTAGATCTTCGTATCAAGTTACTTTTCAGTCCATCAATTTTTAGTTTTGATCTATTAAAAATACAAAAAAATAGGCATTTTGCATTGCTTGGCATTTTTTTCCTTTTGCATTTTTATCATTAGCTTAGTGCATATAGTGAAAGACTGCATTTTTACTTCTGAATCGCAGAGTTGAATTTGAAAATTGCATCACTTTTAGGAGCATATCATTCATCAAAAGTTAAAGTTAGACTTTGCATTATTTTCATATTTACTTTCTTGTGGAGTCATACCACCATTGGTTTCATCACCATATACCTTTTTGAGTAATTACGGCCATAAAATCAATGCTATAATTTAAAATATATTAGTAACGATTTTATTTTCTAGGGTGCACAAACTAGCCTAGGATTTAGTGCCTTGGAATAGGATTTTGTGAGTAAACTTCTCCAAGGAAATTAAATCAACATGTGTGTCTAAGAAAGGGAGTTGAGAAGTCCATTGTATAATTGGTAAGATCAGGAGGCTCCACTCACACCGAAGTTAATCATCACTTTGTGTGAAGTTAGTTGAAGGGATATCCCCCGGATACTCACCTGGCGTCAGAGATATTTATGTGAATTTATTCATATTTGGGGATATTGCTAGTGCCCATACCTCCATGAGAGGCAGTGCTTTCAAGGTTAGGATTTTCTACCCTACCCATACAATGATCCAGACTTATGAATGCTCTCTTGTGCATCGGTTATACAATGGTTTATTAGCTTCTTGACTTAGGTATCTCATAGGTTACTTGCAAGGGTTATTCTGCTAGTACCCTAGGTCATATAGGGGTTGGACAACACACAACCTTTATGGAGGATTACCTCTCCAGGGGCATCTGACCAACTATTTTTTAATCCCACGAAGGCCCCTATAACTAATTTTTTTACCTCTGATCTTTAGAAAAGAGTCTCAAGCCCCTCTTAGACAAGGCATACCTTCTTTAGGGAGGGAGGCCACTTAGCCACTTTATCCCATTTGCATGCATATTGGCCATTTGAATTTTGGTGTGCTCTTTGCTTACTAGTTGTCCTTAAGAGTCTTTACTAAGTCCTCATTATGGATAGTGGAGTCCCTCTAGCTCCCTTGTTTTCTGCTACTCACCCCATGATGACCACTCAGTTCATGGGGACGAATCCTCATGTTTCTTATAATGGTATGCAGAAATTTGGTATTCAGTTTGCGCCTTGGGTCTCTAGTAATTTCCCCGTTGATATGCATTCCCCCTCACAAACCTCTCCCTGGTCCACTCATATGAATCCTAGCATTGGATCTGAGGGCACCATGGCCCCAATGCCTGCATCTTCATTTGATATGAGCCATGTCCCTCAACCCGCTTTCACGACGGGAAGTTGGAATTTCCCCTCTTATGGATCCAATCCTAGTTATTCTCTTTCAGGAGCCAATACTCAGTAATGAAACACTTTGTCCATGTATCCTCCGTCCGCCATGTTAGTTCCTTTGAACACTTTTTCCATGGTGATTCCTCATGTATCCCTGGGTGTTTCATATGGGGAGAATCAGTTTTACGGTTTGGGGTACCCGCTTCACGGGTCCCCTTCACAAGGGGGAAACATATATCCTCACTCGAATAATCCTTATCATACTTTTGTCTTTTCACAGACTTCGATGATGATTCCCATTCAAACTTCTCTAAATCATTTAAAAGGAGGATACTTCCTTTCTGGATAGGGATAGGGGGTAAACCAGGACCCTTCCTGGCCTACAATATTTCAAAGTAAATATTTCCCTAGACCTTGGCATCAAATTCCACAATCCATTGCTAGTCCAGTCACTGTCAGTCATACTGGAGATCCATCACCAACCTCTCTCAGTCATGTTGGAGTTGGGTCAACAACTTCTGCAAGTTATGTTGACAACCCGTACCTAGCCATTGCTAGTCATGTTGGGGGTAACACTTTAGTTTCCACAAGTTATATCAATGCCACATCTCTGACCTATGAGTACCATGTAGGAGATGACTCTCCCAACTTTTTCGATTATGTTGATAGTATGCCACCAACCATATTGAATGACATTGGGGGCATTGAAAATCCCAGACACCTCAGACATAAGCCTAAATTCCTTTGAAAAACTTGTGAAGGAAGTCATATTACTCGTTTATATCCAGCCACGGCTGGGATACCAGAAGCATGGGGCTCACCTAAGGGCCCTTCGGATTCTGAGGAGTCTATGGTTTCCCCACACCTTGTTCCTCCGTTTGACACGACAGTAATTTCATTGCAATATTCTCTTGATCACACCCCCATTCTCGAGGGTGATGTATCCCTTATCCCTATGACCCTACATCCTCTTCAACCTAGAATTGAAGAAGTGGTCGTACTAGTGAAATCTATGGTCAATCCTACTCTCCCTATGGAGAGTGATGCATCCTTCGATCATATCATCAACATTCCTGATCCTACACCTTCTGGAAGAGAGAGCGTCTTTATTTCACCAAGTAATCTCCCTCCTGGTTTTGAAGAGATCACTTTTGACTGGGATAGTCCCATGGGGTATCCAATCCCCCCACCTATGTCTTTTCCATTAAGAGACATTGTTTGATCCATCATAGAGACTATATCCTCAGTTATTGCTTTATCCTCCTCGACTTGGAGAGCTTTGGGTTTCCCCAAAATTATGTCGGTTATTCATAAGATACTGAAAATCCGCAGAAGGCCAGTATGGGAGCCTTGGCCTCCCCCCTTACATGTTGATTAGAATAGCATCCATGAGTCTTAGTTAAGCTSTTTTCCAAATAGTTTAAAAATTGAAAAGATTTCCGAGTGATTTGTCCCTTTCACACTCGTTAAATTGGATTTGAAATATCACAAGTCTTAGTTAAKCTCTTTTCCGATTCGTTACCAAAAATAGAAAATATCGCCAAGTGAAATTTTCATTTTCAGACTCGTAAATTGGATTTTAAAAGACATCTTCTTGGCACAAGTTTACCCCTTTTTCACACCAAATAGACTAAAGGACATCAAAAMGGACATTTTTTGGCGTTAAGTTGTGATTGCATCCCATGCCYCTGCTTGTAGTATTGAGCCTATAGTCGGTTCTCACTTTGTGTTATAAACCATTTTCCTCGGTAGTTTTTCATCCTCAACCAAGYAGAGCCTTGTTTATATCCTTCGCAATTTGACACCCTATACCTAGGATGGAACATTCCCTTAGTGTCCATCTCCCACATGCACTTCCCTGCACTAAGCATAGGTATGTTCCACTGCTAGAACTAGTTTTTCTTACTTTCGACACTTGTTTCCTCCTCTGTATCATAGTATTCGTTTGTTATGAAAAAACAAAAAATAAGGGTGGAAAGGGAGTACTATATTATATTTGGCAGCAGTCATGTCGCCTTTGAATAGAGAAAAAATTTATTGAGTCCATTTGTCACCATAATTTTGGGTTTAGCATGGCCTTAATAAGTTGATCTCATTACACAATCTTCTCTATCGGCTGGTTACTCTTCCAGTCCCTATAGAGAACATTATTCATGCCTCCTGCATCTCATGGTTACATCATTAAGTCTATATTGTTGGAGTCTACCATATGCCTGATGCTCTTGTTCAAATGAAGTCTATCAACCTGTGTTGGCCACTCCTCATAACTGTTGACTTTGCATATCATCCATGCCCTCAGTTTGTCTCAGAATCACATGATACTTTAGTCCTATTATGCACCCTATCCCTACTTTCATCATTGGTAGGTCACCTTGAACCAAACAGTTGGCATTTCATCATTTGCCTTTGACTGGGTAGTTTCCCTTGTGTTCGACGGTAAGACATCTATTCACACATTGGGATTCATGCAGTGTCTTGTATGCCATTAGCCTTATTGGTGGTTTCCTCGACTTTGTCAACAATTTTCATCATTGGCTGTTATTCAAAGGGTGTTTTCCGTGTACTGCTTGCACTTGGCACACACGAAAGACACACAGGATTGTTGTTTCGTGAACTTGTTCTTCATCCGATTGCCACCAAATCATGAAGCTCTTGCTTTGTACCTTTTGTTGACTAATGAGAGATGCCTTAATTCTCTCCTTTTAGCGGATCTCTTTCCATTGACATCAGCCCATTTATTCTGGAAATGAGGCCTAGAGTCTTATGAGTACCTTGAGGCTTGCAGTCATTAATGGTAGGCTCTCTCACCATCAACAGTTGGGAATACATTAATGTCTCCTGATTGATGGATTCTTCAAGTGTTTGACACCGACTCCTCTATTCACACTTGTAAGAATGTACTTAATGCCTTGATACCTAATTTCATTATCAGTAGGCTATATCTCATTTGTTAACGACATGCATCAATGATTGGTAATCAAATGATGTCTCATTGTGTTCGACCTAAAATCCTTTATTCACATGATGTAGACTTGCACCTTTGGCAGATTGTGTAGAAGACTTGAATACAACACTATGTGGTTGTAGCTTTCTTGAGTTGTTGCTTCCTTTTCATTGGACCAGTATCTATATGACTTCAGTGATTATGGGAGACCAGATTGTACTCCATGGTATACAGATATCTTCAGATTGATTTTGATACTGGTTTTACATTCCTTATGAAAGGAAACTCAGTTTTAGACCAATTTTTTATACATACATACATAATAGGGCCCAGTCCTTTACGGTTCTACTTCCTAATGCTTGCCTAACACCAATCTGGAAAGACAGAAAGAATGCTCACCTACCCTATAGGCAGGTTGGTTTTGACAAGCTGGCTAGTTCTTACTGGGTTGGGCCTTGTTCATGACTATGAAAGCTATCGGCATGTAACCGCATTTGTGTTTTCCTATTCATGGCCATAGACACTTCTTTGGTATATTTTTCACATGGATCTGCAATGTATTGTTGGCAGCCATGTATGCAAAGTCGGTGCAAAATGTAATGAGAAATTGAGTTTGTCCAGCTAGTCCTCGACCACTCCACTTCTGGGTTATTTATAATGTATTTCGGCCATCTCAAATACTCCTCTAACCTCACACATTAGGGGGAATCTGTTAGAGAAATATTTTCCTCACCCTATGCAATATTGCAGAGAGGGCCTTATTCCATTTCCCTATGCAAACTTACTTTCCCTGGTTGATGAATGCAGAGACAAAAATAAATATTTTTCCACTTGTATGCACCTTGCAAGCTATACAACAAGCGTATACATTGGCTACTCCAGTGAAGACTGCGTACATCAGAATTTGTGCCAAAATAAATAAATTAAATGTCAGGTTTCCATGTCACGATAGGAGATCTCTGATCCTTGGACTTCCATATATTGGAAACGTTCTGAATCAGCCCTTCAGTTGCATTTTTAAGGCTATAAAGAAGCCAATTCTGAGCTATGGAAAAGGACAGAGAATTCAACTTTGAGAAAAAAGTTACTCTGGAGAAATTATTAATTCATTATTGAGTCTGCATCCCTTTGTCCTTTAAGTCTAAACACAGTTTTAAGCCCCCAAGCTCTTCCCTTACTGATGGAGAACCTCTTTGTCTCCCTTATATGAGCTTTCCTTTGGTGGAGGATTGAAGTGGAAGAGGCCTAGTTGGAAGGAACTCGGTTTCTTGGTTACAAACCGTGACGACACGGAATTCTATAATGTTTCACTTCTACTGATCATTTATTAATAGAAATACTCATTTCCCATCCAATTGATATCTTGCAAATATATATGTTATGATCCATGGGCATTTTTTTTTTGTATATTGATGGATTATGCTATCTAATGTGCTAACCTGTTGTATTATCACTATATGCTTTCTCTGCTTGTTTGTTGAGAATTTGTTGCAGGTTTAAATCTTTAGGTCAAAGTGCTCAACGATGGACATCATCAAACGTTTAGACGAGGTATGTCTCTTTTCTTATCTCTATTGCAAATTAGTTTATATAGCATATGATGGAATTGAGTTGATTTCTGTAGTCATAACTTTTTGTTGTGGTTCACCCTAGCCATAGAGAGATTTTCCTCATAACAGTTGGTTGCACAACATATTCGAAAGATAAGTGTTATATCTTTTTTTTGTGTTATTTACATGTATTATTACTTTGCATGAACTCTATGTATTTGAGAATGATTTATATGATGTCGTGTGAATGATTAAGATGCATTCATGTTAATTTGGTGTTCTTTAGATGCATCTATTTTTTGGCTATAGACAATAGCCAAACCTGTTTTAAATTTGTAGCTTTAAGCTACGAGAAATCGTCTAATAGTAAAATAATTACTTTAGTTAGAATAAATTTCGTTTTTATGTTTATTATGCAACGTAATATTCCTCGGTTGGGTTGGGGGAACATTACAGATGTTGAATCCTATGTTATCCATGTAATAATAATTCTTGTTAGGGAGTCTGAGAGGTGGACTTGAAACCAATGAAGATAACACAAATTGAAGGCATTTAATTCAAAAAAATTGTTAAATAGCGCATGGTTAGGAAGTTGATGAATAGTGAGGAGCATCTTCCCTTTGAAAACATGGAATGATGTTGGGATATGAATAATATCACTTTCATTGTTTAATGCCACCCTGTGTATTACTATTGGTGAGAGATGTAACACTATGATCTACTAGTGTAAGTAAAGATACTAGAGGTGGTGACCAACAAGAAAGCAATTGTCCCCTTAATCAAACCTTGTACTTCCTCCATTCAAAGCTATCGATAATTGCACAAGTTGATTGGAGGAAAAACCTAGTCTGAAGTTTCCACGTTTAATGACAATTGTGTGAAACCCTCAATATGAAGTTCAAAGTCAATATGAAGAAAAATTCCACCTGTGTCTCACTCAATAGTAATGGGGGATATCATTCCATGTCCATTCACACCCAAGAATGATAATAAGCGCCTTATTAAGTTATCAGGGAAAGAGTGTTGCAGAGCTTGGATTATTTTATTAGTGTGATTATTGTTTTCATTACTAGCTAATAAATTGTGCATGATACATTAAGTGAATGCCTTTATCATCAAGAGAAGAAGAAAGGTCATTGTGTAGGGAAGAGAACAAAGGCTTGGTAGCCTTAGGAGGATAGATAATTCTATGAAAAACACATATATAGAATTGAGATAGAGACAAGAAAGATGATATTTCATAGGGTCTGTTGAAAATGGTGTTGTCATTGATGTCAAAGGTATATTATGATGACAGGTCCAAGGATCGAACCAAAAAAATAGAGGAGGCATCCAAACAATTAAGCTCAAAGAGAATGAGAGAATCTAGATAGAAGAAGAATGACCCTGAGCATTGATAAGCCTATGTGCACAAATATGAATATGTGTCGATGAAATCCTGATAGAGTTATGTCTGTCTACCCTAGAAATGAAGGCGAGAGGAAGGAGATTGAAGAAATTCCAAAATATTGAAATGGATGAGTCCTAAAAAGGACAATTACCATGAAGAAAACCCTCGGCTTGAGTTGGATAACATCACAGCCATTGATTCGACATAGCGAATGAATCTGGATTGTTGGTTAGATCATGGAAGGTGACAGTGAGCTCGATGAAGGAGAACTCAAAGTTCATGACAATCGTTGATCTATAAGAGAAACAATGAGAGAGAATAATGGTTGTTGGTGACATGTGTATATCATCAGACGTTGGCTAGTCATCATAACAAGCTAATTCCATGAGTGTTGATAGCCTACAGCTGATGATGATGATATTTATTCGAAGAATGATCAAGTGCAATGAAAATCGTAGATCCATCTGAGGGTATATCTCAACCCTTGGATCCATGATGATCCATTTCGACGAAGGAGAATGATAATGTCTTGTGACAACATGGCAGATAGGGTGACAAGGATTCGAGTGTGGCACCCAACATGTCCTGAAGAATGACACTTGTGAGTATTTGGTTCATGGGTGAATTGAATGTGGCCCCGGATGAGTATAAACCTGGTCAGCCATTGATTTAGGTAACCAATAGATCTCACCTGTCTATCGATGAAGAAACATCAAAGTGGAATATGCAGTGAACATACACCAAGATTCAACAAATAAACAAATAAACAAAAGCTAAGGCAATATTCAACAAATAAATGCTAAAGATTTATCAGAGGAGAAGATCGATGGTGGATGCAAAAAGGGAATGTTGGCGAGATTTCAACTTGATCAATAGTGGATATTAAAATCCTCAATCAGATTGAAAACTTTCACACCTAAGGGTCATAATTTTGAAAAAGATGTATAGGGAAGAATTTGAAAAACTAGGCATCATGGAAAGGAGCAAGGTATATGGAGATTAAGTTGCGATGAAGTGAAATATAAGTAGTAGAAAGGATGAAGCTTATTGTGACAATTTACGTCACATGTTAAAATGAGAAGAAACATGACATCAACTCCAACCAAACACACATGATAGGTTAATCTAGTCAATATTCAGATCTCATAGGGCATATATGCTTAGATAATGAGGAGTGGGAATCGATCAGGTTGAGAAAATGCCTCTACATAACACCACTGTGTGTGGGATAGATAACGAAGAGGCATCATGCGATGGTATGAAAATATCTCACAATCGATAAGTTGAATAGACTTATGGAATGGATTTTAGCGAGAGGTAAGACCAAAAGAGACTTAGTGTAAATTACTCTAAAAAGGTTTAGGGACAATCTTGCGAAAAAGGTAGGTCTAAAAACCTTGGGGGGATTTGGACCTCGAGGCGATTGCAAGCGAAGGTAATCCACTTCCAAATAAAGAAAATTATGGAAAGAAGAAAGGTAAAGGTTGTGGATGAGGATCAAGAGATTTCCCCATAGGCCTCTCAAGGCTGGAGCGTTCATGCGAACGAAGCATCTCTACAAACCTGCTCCTGCAAAACAGAAGAATGTCATCAACCATGTGACCAAAAGAAGACTTGTCAATAAATAAAAATATATTCCCTACCTTTAATCCATTTTAGAATAGAGTGTTAGGTTTATTCAATGATAACATGGTGGTTGTAAATGAATGTCCTCAAACTACATGTCTTTATTCAAAACTGAAGATTAAGATAAACATGAAACAATATAAAAGTTGAAAACATGAAGCATAATCATGCCAGTAAGAAGATGCGTAGTTTGATTTAGTCAATTAGGACATGCAATAGAACAAACCTTGCCACCACATAATATCACCAAGAACTTCATAATCAACAAAGGTTTAGAACATGACATGTCAATTCTATCACACAAATGTCAACAAAAACATCATAGGTTAAGAAGCAACATGAAGACATTTTAAATCATTCGATTAAAATAAATAACCAACACCCATCAAAGATAGTCATTAATCAATATAAAACCCCCAACTCCCTCAATGTAGGAAAAGAGATAACACTAGGCTCAAGCAGTAGAGGTTTAGGAAATAGGATTGAAATTTTTAGTGGGGGGGTGGCTTTCCTTTCGCTTGTAAAAGAAAAAGTAAAGTGAGTTTTTTGTAGTTCAAACATGAACATCATCCATTCAGGTGGATAGAAGAAGATGAAAAGGGGTTCATATTGTTGAAATAAAATATCATTGAGCAACCTGCCTTAGTTCTTCATGATTTTCATAAACTTTTCCAAGCCAAATGTGATGCAAGTGAAATGGCTAGTGGTGTTGTTCTCATCCAAGATGAAAAACCTATTGCTTATTTTCATGAGAATTTGAATGATGCCAAGAAAAAATACTCAACCTATGATAAAGATTTCTATGCAGTGATATAGGCCTTGAAGAAATGGAGGAATTATCTAATGCCTAAGGAATTTATTTTGTATACTGACAATCATGCTTTGCAGTTTATAACTAAGTAGGAGAAGTTGAATTAAAGACATGCCAAATGGGTAGAGTTTATGAAAAACTTTACACTTGTTCTTAAACATATTATGGGAAGTGCTAAAAACGTTGCAAATGCTTTGAGCAGGTGGTTTTTGGTTTTGCAGGAATCCCAAGTGAGTACATTGGGATTTGAACATCTCAAAGAAATGTACAAAGAAGACACAGAATTCAAGGAATCCTTTGAAGAATGCGAGAATCCAATGATCAAAGATAGAAGTCCTTGGATAGAGTATATGATCCAAGAGGGATTGTAATTCAAAGGAAGTCAATTGTGCATTGCAAAATGCTCAATGAGAGATAACTTTCTAAAAGAAAATCACATTGGAGGATTGGTTGTTCACTTTGGACATGACAAAACTTATGCTCAGTTAAGTTCTTCTTATTATTGGCTAGGTATGAGATCTGATATTAAGATATTTGTAGAAATATGTATAATTTTCTAGTATGCCAAAGGAAACCAACATAAAAAAATTTTATATCATCCATTTCCCATACCAAGTAGGCCATGGGATTCCATAAGTATGGATTTTGTTTTGGGTTTACCTAGAACTCAAAGGGGGAATGATTCAATTTTTGTAATTTTTGATAGTTTTTCAAAAGTGACACATTTTTTACCTTGTTATAAGACCGATGATGCAACCCATATTGGTAATTTATTTTTCAAATAAATTGTTATATTGCATGGATTTAAGATTACCTAGAAGTATAGTTTCAGATAGAGACATTAAATTTGTTGGACATTTTTGGAGGACATTGTGGAAGAAGCTTCGAAAAAACCTTTATTTCATTTAATCCTACCACCCACAAACTTATGGGAAGACATAAGTAGTAAACAAGATCTTGGGAAACTTACTGAGGAGTTTGGTAAGTGATCATAGAAGTCAGTGGGATCAAGTTCTTGCACAAGCTGAGTTTGCCTATAATGATTCACCTAACAGAAGTACAGGGAAAAGTCCATTTCAAATAGTGTATGGTATACACCCAAGAGACATTTCTAAACTTAGATAAAAGGAAGAGATGAGAAGTGTTGATGCAGAGGATTTTGCTACAACAATTCAAAGGTTACATGAATAGGTCAAAGGGAAGCTACATGACAACAGTTAGAAGCACAAGAAAAGAGCGTATTTGAAGAGAAGGGAAGTTAATTTTGAAGTTGGAGATAAATTTTTGGCACATTTAAGGAGAGAGAGATTCACAAGGAATGAATATAACAAATTTAAATTGAAGAATATAGGCCCCTACATAATTTTGAGAAAATTTCCAGTTAATTCCTATTAGATTGAGTTACTACCTGATATTGGAATTTCACCAATATTCAATGTTGCAGATTTATATCCTTACAAAGAATTTGAAGGAGAGGATGAGGATGATCAATGTAAGTTTTAACCAGTTCAATGGATGAAGCAATTACCTACAAAATAAAAGTTTCATATGAAGAAGATTCTTGGTCAAAGGATTGTCAAGAAAACTAGGAACCATTATTACTATGAGTACTTGGTGAAATGGAAAGATCTTCCAACATAAGATGCAACTTAGATGAGTGTTGCAGAGATCCAGAAGCATGAATAATAATTTGAAGACCTCATGGAAATGAGTCCATGAATATTTTCTTCCTTGGGAATCTGATGCAGGAGCATCAAGCAATAAATTTTGAGTTTGACCCAGGAGGTCAAAACCATTTACCAAAGAAGTTGGTTTCCTAAATCTTTTTATAATGTTTATAATATTTGAATGATATATCTCTAAAACATATCTATATTGATTCATTTCAAACTTGTTAGACTGTTGCTAAGTTTTAGGGACATGTATCTAGATTTGGGATTTGTTGGGATAGTTAGAGATTACCTAGTTTGGGAAGGTACCCGAGAGCTCCTCATATGTTCTGTAATGAATAAGAATGAGGGGAGTGTGACAAAGAGGGTGTGGTGTGAGTATGTGTTATTGTGTGCACAAAGGTCTGAGAGATATATAAGGAGTTAATCCTTCTTGTTGTAAATCTTATTCTTTCAATGATTTAATAAATATTAGCTTTATGGTGGAAAGTGTGTCTCTTGTGTATTTTTTTTAACTTTGCATATAAATTGTTTGAACAAAGTGATGATTTTTTGTGGTTGCATGAAACTATATGTTGACCTTGACTATGAATTAGAACCAGATCGAGGCTGCAGAAGTGAATAATTAACCCTTTGTTGCATAATGGGATCGATACAATTGAATTAGGTTCTTGTAAAATCCATTCTATGGTGTAAATCAAACGGATGGATAAGATCTGATTAGGGAATTTTTTTTCCAGAATCAACGGTCATGATTAGATCATAGGGACTTGCCATATTGGGACCCAAAAATCCATTAAGGATTTGTGTCGGCGATGAATAAGAGTTGACGTCGATAAATACATAACCATGTTGGAGGGCCAATGCCAAATCTAGGATTGTTGACAATGACATGTTTGGTAATTGTGCCGACGAGAAGTAGGGATGATGACGATGAGCTGGGGAAAACAAATTAATCGATGTTGGAGAAAAAAGGGAGTATTGGCAAGGTTGGAATTAATCAATAGTGTCGATTAAGTCTTTAATCCCATATCTATAGTCTAAGATAATGGAGGTGGATCGTGTTTTGTTGAGACTAGTATATCGTCAGGACGACTGGATTTTGTAATTTCTCCCTAATGAGGAAGTTATGATGAAGAAACTTCTTGTCTCAAGGATGAGTGTTTGTTCATGTGAAAGGAAAATCTTAGGGCCATAGTTAAGGAGGAACTTAAAGTAAAGCCCAATTCATTGGTACGTAATAGATTGGTTTGAGACTCTATCAACTAAGAATCTGAGGTCAATTTAAGAGTTCAGGGCAGCCCGAGTTTGAAGCTATCAATTGAGTTATTATAGGACTTTGTTCAAGGGATTTTTGGGCCTGGTAGATCCGCATCACATTCCAATTGAAAAAATTTAATAGATGTGAGAGTTACAATTAGTTTCATGACAAAAGGAACCATGGAAGAATTAAAATTATCTAATATTCAACACACACTTACAATTTTTCAATTAGTAGATCGATCTAYAATAAAAACATGAAGGAGTGTTTGAAGAAATTGTAGTCTATTTAGATTCTTGGGAATACCCTATGGATTTTATGTTTTTAAAACCTAAATCCAATTTGTGTGGCCATCCATTAATCTTAGGAAGACCATGGTTAGCTACAACTMATGCATTTATTAGTTGTAGATTTGGAGACATAACAATTTCACGTGGTAATTTAGTTAAGAATTTTACTTTGTATCCACCTACACATATTTAATTGAATTAGAAAATTCACAATGGATTGATGATACAAATAATGATGAATAAATAGTATAACCAATCCTAACAATTGAACAATCTATAAATTTAAAAGAGGATATTGAAGAAAGTCAAATCAATAATTTCATTACTAATTCTGATTTTATTCAATATCCTGAGGGGTAGACTTCATTTGATCATATCTTGGACAACTGTTTCAAGGAAGTTGTACTATAGATACTTTGTTAGAATTGTTTTATTCTATGTCTTTTATTAACTCAATATCAAAATCTTGTAGTACTTCTATTGAGGTTAAGAAAACAAAAACTTTAAACATAAATTCTAAACCTAAAGAATCTTAGGAAAAACAATTAATTTAGATACTACAAAAACATTCTGGTGCATTTGCATGGGAGTATATTTATATGCATGGAATTCATCCTAACACATGTATACATCAAATTTATATTTAGTAAAATTCTATACCAATCAGACAAACCCAAAGACATATCAATCCAATTCTAAAATAAATTGTAATGGAAGAATTGCAAAAATTTCTAAATGTGAATTTCATATATCCTATTTATGACAACCAATGGGTTTCACCTTTAGTAATTATTCCTAAAAAGAATAGTAAATGTCATGTTTGCATATATTATCATGAATTAAATAAATTTACCTTAAAATACCATTTTCCCCTTCCATTTATAGATCAAGTTTTAGATACCTTAGCAAGAAAAAAATATGTCTCTTTCCTTAATGGATTCAATGGTTATAATCAATTTCAAATTTCTCTAGAAGATAAGGATGAAACCACATTTACATGCCCATGTGGAACATATGCTTATAAAGTATTACCCTTTGCTTTATATAATGCTCCTACTACTTTTCAACGTGTAGTTTTAGGTATCTTCTCTGAGTTGACCCATGATTGTGTAGAGGTTTATATGGATGATTTTATAGTTTATGGTAATTATTTTGAAGAAGCAATAGAAAATCTTGAAAAATATTTGATCATGTGTCAATAAACTAATATTTCAATAAGAAATGAAAAATTCATATGTTCCTTACTGAAGGAATTGTTTAGGGTCATTGTATATCGTGTGCGGGAATCAAGGTTGATCTGAAAAAGGTAGAAGTTATTTATAAACTTATAGTACCAAAGATGTTATAACTTACAACAATACTGAGAGTGGTAGGTGAATCAGTATTGTATAATATTTCTTTATTTTCTTTCCTTTTAATAGATCAAAGTCATTTAGAAGTGCTTACTTAATCGACAATACATGAAGAACAAAAAACACAACACAGAACACACATTACACCAGGATTTTTACGTGGAAACCCAATGTGGGAGAAAACAACATAACATATTTATTTATGTTCTTCTGCAAGAACCAACTTACAATTTAAAATTATTCATCTTGACAAGAACCCACCTATCAAAAATGAGGACACCAATCCTCTCAGGCACCAACCTATCGCAAACAATGAGGACACGAATCCTCTCAGGCACAAACCTATCACGTATAATCAAGAATCCAATCCTCTCAAGCACCAACCTATCGTATATAATGAGGACACCAATCCTCAGTGATATTCAAATCACCCTGGCACCGCCCTACCACCCTAAATTCAATTTTAAGAAAAAATTCTTACAGAACTGGGCCTTTCTCAAAAAACATTAATCTAATATGTCTCTGGTTCAGTTTCATTGAATAGTTACAAATCCGTTTTCTTCTCTTTTCAACCATGATACAATCTAATCGAGAGAATCCTTATTTACAATTTGTTTTCATAAGTTACCCTTCCTGTATGTGGACGCATAACAATTACATTGTGGACATACTTTGACCATATCAAAGTCCCTTCGGTTACACTTATGTCTAAATAAAGTATGTATATGCATGATAGTTACATTCTGGACAAATATTGACCAGATCAAGGTCATTTTAGTTACACTTTTGTCTAAATAAATTATGTGGACACTTGATGGTTATATTGTTTACAAATCTTGACTAGATCAAGATCTAGTTACAGTTGGACATTCTTTGACTAAATTAAATGGACCAAATATTCCTACAAATGAGCTTCAATTCATCTCCAACAACAAAATTTAGTCTTATCATAGCATCTCCTCATGAATTATGTAGTAACTCAAATTATGATATATAGAGAACCTAATGCACAGATATAATAAGATCCCAACGCTCAAGTCACAAGTCTTCATCTTGTCGCACTTTCCCTCCAGTGTGCTCACCCAGATGCTTTGTTCATCTCGTTGCATTCCACTTTGTTTCTTGTCATATGGGCTTCATTTCATCACACTCCACTATGTCATTCATCACACTGGCTCAATGCACCCTACATATTTTCTTCTGTGCAATCTTCCACACAATCCATCACAATCCATTCCATCGCACTAGTTTTTTCTCGACATACTCTATTGCACCATTCATCACACTGGTTCAAAACATCCTATATATTTTCTTCTGCACCATTGACCCTTCTTTGTGYCATTGATCCTTTCATCCTTTGATCCTTCTGTAAACCACAATTTTTTCCATACTTTATGTGCTATAAMTGACCATGTCCATGACCACTTTGACATCAATGACAACATATTGGAAGAAAACTCCCCCTTTGTCATTGATGGAAACCAAAATAGATTTTATCTTTGTTCTTAAGGGTGACTGCCAAAGGAATGACCTTTATGTTGATATAATCSCTTTCAATGTGTGCAACTGCAAGTTTCTCCCCCTTTCAATATGCACAACTGTTGAATCGGTATGGTAAACTAGTCCTCCTTTCAATGTGAATCAACATCAGGAACCCCCTTTCAATGTGCGCAATTGCATGTTTCTCCCCCTTTCAGTGTGAGAAAAATACACATATGCTCTGATGCACAACTTCCAAATCAATAGCCTTTATGATATTCTTCCCCTTTGACATCAATGACAAAGAAGTAATTGGGATATTCTCTCTTCCAGGTCTCTTTATTCACACAAAACCATCCTTAAACAAAATACCACCAAGAGCCATAGAAAAATTCAACTATGTGCATATCCACAAAAGAAAATTTATCCTTGATACTACAACAAATGGGGCACCTTTAAAAGTAGTGAAATATGTTCTTTATTGAAGAAAGAAAGATGAGATCACCCCCAACTTTTTTTTTAGATACTCAAAGGGTTCTTTGGGTAATGGCTTGGTAAAAATATTTGCAATACATTCTTTGGAAGAAACATACTCTAATTTGACCACCTGATCCTAAACCTTTTCTATGATAAAACAATATTTGATTGGTATATGCTTAGTCTTAGAGTGTTGAACAATATTTTTAGATAGATTAATAGTACTTGTATTGTCACACATGATGGAGACAGATTGATCATAAGAAACTTGAATATCCTTGAAAAAAATATTAATCCACAATACTTGAGTACAACAGGATGTTGTTGCTATATATTTGGCTTCAACTATAGAGAGAGATATGGAGGTTTGTTTCTTAATGAGCCAGGACACTAAACAATTTCCAAGGAAGAATGAAGATCCACTACTTCTTTTTCTATCATCAATGCTTCCCACCCAGTCTGCATCTGTATAATCTATGAGAACAAGGTTTATGTCTTTTGGATACCACAATCCATAATCAATAGTGCCTTGCAAATATCTAAATATTCTTTTAACTACAAGAACATGAGTTTTCTTAGGATTTTCTTGAAATATTCCTACCAAACCAACTACTCGTATGATGTCAACCCTTGAATTTGTGAGATAGAGTAAACTTCCTATCATAGACATGTACATGGTTTGATCTATTTCTCGAGCATCATCATCTTTGTTGAGTTTTCAAATGGTAGTCATAGGAGTGCTCACTAGTGCACAATTTTCCATGCCAAACTTCTTAAATATTTCCTTGATATATTTACTTTGAGAAATGAAAATTCCTCTTTATGATTGATGAATCCATAGACCAAGAAAGAAGGAGAGTGTTTGCATGTAAGTGTAATACCCTAGGTTCAAGTTATCTTAACCAATAAAACCCTCATACATCAACCCTTTTGACATCACCTACATGCAAGTGAAGTCTCACCTGAGGTATCTATAGGGACTGCAGGAGCCAAGTTTCATGCATTGATGAGAGAATTTGAGTCAATCAATGTATTCATTACAACCTAGTTGTATTGTGCATAATATTCAAAGACTATTTAATCCTTCATTTATTCCTACATAAAATTGTGATGCAATTTACCATATCATGGGTTATTGAACCATCTAATCTATTGTGTAACATAAATTCATCAATAGAACTAGATCTAACCATGCATAATCAAAGTAGACATGAATAAACACATAAGAAAACATTCATGCACATAAATAGACACTCAACATAGAATTTCACATGGTTCACCCCACTCTGGGATATGTCCACAAAATGGTTTCTTCTTTATTCTTCTTCTTTATTTAACAACCTCAATCTTTCACATTTCACTAAAATGGATACATCATAGTCAATCCCTATCCCACCTAGCCGCTACAATACAATCTTCCACCCGTTCACTCTCCTAATTCTCATATGTGAACTCTAGAAAGAACCAGAGCAACAATACTTAGAACCCTTAATCTACCTGACCCCTTACATATTTATACATGATATTATGGCTCAACACCTTATGAAAACTCACTATGAGTCGGTTATAATTCTTTGCTCGGGTGGACGTTTTCCTCCTTTTGCGCCTACTTTCCTTCCTTTCTTTATCTTCTCGGTCTTCTTGATTTTCTTGATCTTCTTGATCTTATTGATCTAATTGATTTTCTTGATTTTCTTCTAAGTGTGATTTTACTACGCACTTTGATCCTTACTTCTCTCCTTTCCTCTTTTGTTGTGCGTTGTCTCCATACTTAGTATTTTCCCCAAAATTGTATTAAAAAATGTTTGTCCAACAGAGATTTCTCCTAACATGGAAATATCAAACTCTTGTTGCATTGTAGCTACAAAATTCTCACTCATTAGTTCAATGTTACTATCAAAAATAATATCATCAACATATAGTACAATACTTAAGAGGTCATTACCTTCAACCTTGATGTATAAGTTTCTATTAGTTGTTCCCTTTTTAAAACCTTACTAGTGCAGATACTTTTTTAGTTTGTAATACCAAGCTCTTGGAGCCTATTTTATCCCATACAAGGATCTCTTTAATCAACATATATAATCATCTTTTTCAGTTAGMTGAAAACCCTTTGGTTGCTCCACATAAACTTATTCCTCTAGGTCACCATTCAAAAATAATGATTCGACATCCATCTAGTAAACTTTGAATTTTCCATAGCATGAAAAAGACAAAAGCATCTCRATAGCTTCAATTCTTGCAACGGGGGAAAATGTTTCTTCAAAGTCCACTCCTTTTACTTGAGCATACCCTTTTCATACCATTATGGCCTTGTTTCTGACTATATGTCCATCTTCATTCAACTTGTTTTTGTATACTCATTTGGTTCCAATTACATTCTTATTTTTGGCTCTTAGAACAAGATCCTAAGTCTGATTTTTTTCTATTTGATATAGTTCTTCATTCATGGATTTAACCTAGTGATCATATTGACTTTCTTGCACAAAAGTTTTGGGTTCACTCATGAATAGAAATGAAAAAATTGTAGAGATAGATGTATTTATAATTTTTCTTCTAGTTTGTACACCTGCTTCTTTGTTTTCAAGAATCTGACTTTTTGGATGATGTTTTTGAACATACCTTGATGGGGTCTTTGGTTGTGATGTCTCCATTATCTCTTATTCCTCAAAATCATTTTGTTTCTGGTACTCGTGCATTCCATCTCCTTGTGGTTCATTTCTGATTTTTTCATCATATGAATTATCATGGTGTTGGCATCTTTGTGGATGAAGTGGTCTCTCATCTACCTTTACATCTATACTTGCAACTATGTGTGGAGTATTTTGTTGTAGCACTTGTATCCTTTACTTATAGAGGAGTATCCTAACAAGATAACTTCATCAACTCTAGAATCAAAGTTATCAAAGTTGTCTTCATTTCTTTTAATGTAGAATTTTCTTCCAAAATTTTTTAAGTGTTTTATTGATCTTGGTCTGCCATGCCATAGTTCATAAGGAGATTTGTCATTGTTTACTCTTATGTGTTCTTTATTGATAATGTTAACAACAGTTTTAACAGCTTCTCCCAAAAATTTTGTAGGTACGTTTGATTCATAAAGCATGGCTATGGCTATGGCCATTTCTTGAACTATTATGTTCATCCTTTCTACTATTCCATTCTGCTGAGGGGTTCTGGTAATAGAAAACTGTCTCTTGATCCCATGATTTTCAAAATAAATGTTGAATTCATCAGATGTGAATTCTCCTCCTCTGTCTAATATTAGGAACTTTGTTTTTAAATTCATTTCATTTTCTACCTATGCTTTGAATATTTTGAATTTTTCAAAAGCCTCAAATTTATGATTCAACAATCCAACCCAAGTCATTTTGGTATAGTCATCCATCAAAAAAATTAAATATATTTCACCTCGAGGTGATTGTGTACTAGTAAGGCCACTGAGATATGTATGACTCAACTCAAGAGGTCAAGTGGTGGAGTGTTCTCTTGCCTTGAATTGAACTCTTGACTGCTTTCCAAACTAACATGACTTACAAACAGTATTCTCAGGGTTGGAATTTTTGGGCATATCTCTTACAACATCTTTTCTTCCTAGATTAACAAGTTGATTAAAGTTAAGATGGCCTAGTATTTTGTTCCAAATCCATCTCTCATCAATTTTACCAATGAATTTTTTTTCTCTGCCTTCTTCTAGAACATACACATTTCCTAAAGTTCTAACTCCCTTAACAACAGTCTTTCATGTATTTGCATCCATTACTTTACAACCTTTTGAATGAAAGAGAACATTGTGTCCTTGGTCACACATTTGACTTACACTCAACAAGTTATGTTTTAGACCATCTACATACAACACATTTTTTCTTTTGTCTTTCCCTTCTTATCTTCATCTAGTACAACAATTCATTTTCCACTAATTCTAGCTAGAACGTTGTTTCCAAAAGTAACATTGCCACTTTTTTCTTCAATTAGGAATTCGAACTTACTCTTGTATCATTTCATGTTCACGGAGAAGCTATTTGTTGACGATTAAAATTGTCAACGAAGTTTTTCCCGCAAAGTGTTGCTTAAGCCTATTATTCAAAAACTAAATAATACTAGTAGGTGGGACCCCCTTGAACTATTGAAGATCAGATCTGTTCATTTTTTATGTTGTGATGATGTGCGACACATCTTACATGTTTTGATGAGATATTGTTGTTATTGGTTATGATTTGAGCTTATGAGTGATCGATTACTTATGTTACTACAACCTATGTTATTCATTAATATCATTGCTATTTGTTCTTATCGCACCTACACAACAAGCATGTTAGTGAAATTACATGAAGGATAGTTTTGAAAGGAAAAAATACTATAACAAACGCAAAGTAAAAAGGGATCTAACTCTGCAATTTTATTATACCACATACAAACAATTGGAAGGAAATAGGGAACAATGCAACAGTTGCAAGAGTGAAGAATTTAAATCTATCTTAACTATACTACATGCATGAAAATACTTGATGATTATTGTTAAACCCTAGCTATCAAGTAAATGGTTATGAAATTGTGATCGAGTTATATGTTTAATATGCATATGGTGTGAAATATTGGTGGCACGTTGGGCAAGGTGATAGTACTAATGGTTATGCAATGAATTATGTGGCCGATATACATATAGAATGTTTGGATAGATTGAATGTAAGTGGCTCATTTGACAAGGTGATGGGTTTTAATGGTTATGCAATTTTGTTTGATTTCTATAATAAGGAATTGGATATATGATGTGGAAAACACATTTGACAAGTAATATGTGCAGATTCCAATGCACAAGTAATATGTGCAGATTCCAACGCAGAGTTTGGTTAATGGTTAATGAAGAATGTGTTGGCATGTACTGATGAGTTAATGCATTGTGGGTGGAGGCGACGTGCACTTACTGCACGTCACCTTTACTCCTCATGTTAGCCACCACCTTAGTCGGGATATTGTTCGATCTTTCAACTGTGGTTATGCTCCGAATTTTTGGCAGGGAAGGAACCGCTTGGTCAGCTCTCCTTTTAAGGAATTCGATTACAGGTATGTCTTTTTTCGACCATTCGTGACTCTGCTTTGGTTATGAAATGATTATTGGCTCAGGTGTATTGGTTTTTGTTTTCTTAAGTGTTGTAACTGTGTGAAAATTGGGTTCTTGGAATGAGGAGTGGATGGTTCTTCCTATAATAGTTTTGAGTTCGTAGAGGTTATTGGTCTTCCTCGGTGACAGCTCTTTGTTATCACTGTTGGTTTAGTTGGAGGGTTTTTTTGTTTAAGTCTTAGGTGGATAGTTATCTTCACACACTGTCACTAAATCTAGTCTCATGCTTTCATGGGTTTAATGGTCGAAGGTTGTCTGTGTCACTATGTTATGTTTCACTTCGACATTGGTTGTTTCCACCACTAAGGGTCACAAAGTGAGTGTTCTGTTCTTAACTCTTCCTTGTCTTCACCTTAGTACTGTGGTAGTTTGAGTGAAGAACACGAGGGTTATACCATATTGCATAAAATAAAATGGCTAGGCCGAATGGGAGCCTCACCTTTTCTTATGGCTGCCTACCATGGATTGATACCTATCCACAAATGAATCATGGTTCTCTTTGTGTGCATACCCTTGGCCTCAAAGTTTCCACCATTACGAAGAGTTGGCTCCATTTCCCTAGCGTTGGCTATAGAGTAGACCCTCAACCCTCCAGTATAGACTTTTGCAGAGGATACTATCATGCCTATCAAGTTGTCATGGGTTGTTGTGGATTGAATGTATGGTAAAATACTTTGAATACAGATTGGCCCAGTTGGTCGTATGGAAGTCCTGTTGTTTTGGAATTTAGTTACTTATTTTGTGATAATAATGATAAACCCTGCATTGTCAATTGCACCTTCAAAGATACAGTCACCCTCCTTATTTTAATAGCTCAGTAATTAAAATCGAAAGGGCCTCTGCCCCGATTCAATTGGATGCATGGGTATGCATAGCTACCACAGCTTGTTCGGTTGATTGATTTTCTACAACAGTGGCGAATTGTTTGGTTGATATGCAGTCATTGGTATTTTCACTAATGATTATTTGGATGATAGTTGGCATTGGTTACAAACTCTTGGTGTTGCTCACGCATGTCGTGTTGTGTGTATGGTGTTTTTCAAAAAGAAATAATGGGCATGGTAACTATGGTTTTCTTTGGGGCCAAATGATTATTGAACTGGACAACTATAGAAAGTATATCCACTACATCCTTGTGCTTTTTGATTGTATAGGCATGAGTGTGCACAACATAGTCAATCATGGTGTGATTAAATCGAAGCAATCTTATATTAAGTTGACGGCTCAGCATGATATGTTGAGTTATTACCGTGATTGTGTGCTTGTTGTGTTAAGTATGTTGCATCATGGGGTTTTGTTAGTTGTGCACTATGTGTGGTATGAATATCTTGGTTTTCACACTCAGGGATACCCACAGAGTTTTAAGCATATTTGTTTATTGCAATCGACCACTGGTTAAAGAAGGAATGTTTTTGATGACAGTCATGTTGGATGGGTGGCCCAGCTTTTAAGTCACATTGAATTGTTGTTTTTTAAAGTGGCAGAACTACATTGCTTGGGAAAATTACCCTGTGCATTTCTTGTGTCCAAATGGTGGTTGTTGGTTGTATGATTAATTGTCATTTCGGGCATGAAAATCTGGTCTTGGTTATCTTAGTTATTGCCTATACATTTTTAACGAATATCATTGGATTTAAATGATAGGCCGGATTGTAGTGATAGTAATTTCACTGAAAAACATGACCTTTGAAGTATTATTGTGGATTGAAGAAATGCATGGGCAGTGGTTTATTTTGATAGTTTACAAATTGGAAATGGGTACTGTTCGTAAATTTTTATAAAATGTAAAGTATGTGAATGAAGGGAACAAAACCTCTTACAAATTCTGTGGAATACATACTGTCTTATGATGGAACTGTGTTGGATATTTGATTAATGAGCAGTGAACTAGTTAAATGCACAAGAATTATTATTTGGTCAAACGATTGTTGATGCATCTCCTTTCGCAGAATGTTTATGGATCACTTAATCTATTTCATGAACAGTAATCATTCTTCTTCCCTTCCCATTATTTCACTTTCCGCTAATTACAAATCCCGTTGCCTCCCATATTCATTTTTTTCACTACCTCTTCTGAGATTGATTATAGTCAAGAGAATTTATGTTTTAGAGTAGATGGAAGTGGCAGTGTCTTGTGGATTGCAGTGAGGTTTTATTGATTTCTTTATAGTTGATTTTTGTTGTCATTGAGCAGTGACAATGTTTTTTCCCCCCTAATTATATCATATTTTCACTCAATACAACCCCCTCACATATCCTAGAACCCTTTTTCACCCCCTGCTCATTGATTAATAGTAAAACAATTTCTATGGATTGGATTGCATGAATCTGATACATTGTTGAGCCAAATCTATTTCATATTTTTAAGAGTTGTCATGTATGGTTATTTAAAAGACTATTTGCTAATTGATCACGCATACAGGATGAGTTTTTTTTCAGTAGAGGTAGCCATAGCCAAGGAAAATCAAGAGGTGACAATAGAAACCAAGGAAAGGTTGCATCACATAACAGGAAATATGGCTTTTGAGTTTTGTTTTATCTTTTGTTTTATGACGGTTGACTTCATGGATTTTTGGACAACATGTTTATTTTGGAAATATGAGTATTATTTTTGAAATAATTTCAAATTTCATGAGTTTCAATTGCCAACAGTGAATATGTTGATGAGAGTCACAAGGAGGTGTCTTTTTCTTAACTAATGGTTATGTTATGATTGTTATGATTATTATGAACTAAACGGAGTCACAAGGGGTCCTACCTACTAGTTATTATTTATTTATGACCCTTATTATGATTATTACTTTCCCCCCTAACTAAATTTAGTTGTGTCTTTTAATTAACTTAACTAATGAGTTGGTTCAACTACTTCAACCAATTCTAATTTGTTAAAAGAAAAAAGAAAGGGAGGATCGATAAAGGGAGAGAAGCAGAAGCATGCCAAGGTTTGTTCTTTGAGTTTATGTTGAGATAATTCAATTTTCATTCATTCCTATATTCATCATAGCCTAATTATCTTTTATGATAATAGGGTCTTATTGTAGACAACAATATTTAGGTCCGAATCAAATCATTCAGACACTTGTTCTTCAGAGGTGTTGATCTATCTTTGATAGTCTGTGTAGACTTGTCTATTTGCGAATTAATTTTCATGACTGATAAAGGCTATTGTGCAGAGTCGAGTGGGCAGTAATCTGTGGCAAGTTGATCGATATTTTAGAGTTCAATTTTAGTTTTCTGTCAGAGGTCATCTTGTATGTTCCATCGGGGATGTCTAAGTTTGACTTTTGTCCAAGATTTCTGTATGATATTTTGTAAAGAAAATGACTCTTTGGTGAATTGAAATTAAATAAAAGGATTTCTTTATGTATAATTTATCTTGATTATCATCTTGGTGTCTTTACTTCTGTTCTTACGTTTATTTCATCAACCGATATATTCAGAAAATTACATAAAAAGTGAATTTCCAGCAAGCATTTCGTTGATAAAAGACTATCCTAAGCACTCGTAATTAATACTTGTGAGTTAGGATGTTATTTTTGTTGGCTATAAACATAGGGTGATATTCCCGTCTACTTTGCTTTATCCAAGTAAATTCTAAAAATGCTTGAGTAAGATCAATTCATATCTTTTCCTCAACACTATTGTCAATATACCATTGATTTTCTTGATTTTAAGTCCACAATTTTCTTTGTTTTTATTTTTCTTCCTCCAAAACTTGGTAAAATATTCTTGTCTGTCTTTCCCTGGTTTCTTGTATTTTAACTTTGTTTTTTGTATCTACTGTTTATATGATTTTATTTTTCTCTTTTTGTGTTAGTTTTTTTTTTTTTCTTTTTGTTTTTTATGACCTTATCAAGTCCTATCTTACATGATCATGCATAAATCTGGTTCAAGAACATTGTCAATGATTAGTTGTCCTCTTTTCGAGGGTAAATTATGGGAATCTTCTCATAACCATATTATGATTTCCTTAGCTTCTGTCAATCTATTGGAGTTTATGATATACATACTTATGCAGTTTTTTTTCCACTTTCCCTCCATGGTAAAGAAGGAGACTGGTCTAGACATATAATATTCATTCAAATTTTCGCAGGAGAATCAATTTTTGTAAAGTTTCTTATCGATTTTTCCCCTCCGCCTATATTTCATCACTTTGAGTTTCTACCTGAAGGCATCCTTGACCCTCCTCGATGTGACTTCTTCTATGGTCCTCATAAAAAACTAACCTGTGGGTTTCTCTTAAAAGATAAGAATGAATATCACACAAATTCCTCTCTCTTCACGACAAGCCTGGAGGAGAACAATCATGCATCCCGTAGTGCTATATTCGCAGAGGATTGTAAGGATTATTGTCCATATGTGTCTACTAATCCTACTTTCAAAAATACCTTATTTGATGCCTTCCCCTTTAATGATGACCTTTTCGGAACATACCCCACTCAAGATCAACTTGTGTCCAATGAAGTACTCTTAAGGGATGAATCTGGTAGGGAAGATTCTCTTAATTTGGATATCACTATTCCTCGTATTTCGCATGACTATCCTGAAGAATATGGAAGAGGGGATTCAAGTGGCCATATAGGTTCATATGTTGACTCTTCTTCTGAAAATTTCCATAAGGATAATCAAGATTTTACATTACAGAGTTCTTTCAAAAACCCATTGTTTCGGTTAGAAAGGGTTGAGGAATTCAATGATGATATACATATCTCCCTTGCATGCACGATTTCTTTTGATGATGATAAGTTTAAAGGAATTCCTATGCATTTGAATCCTTTACTTTCTCCCTCAATGCATGGTAGTCCTTTTCTTGATCAAGAGATCGTAAATGGTGATCTTATAATTCTTGAAGATCCCATTAAATCTATCCTTGACATAAAAACTTATAACCATCATTCTAATGATATTTATCACGCTCATGTTTTCAATATCAAAACAAAACCCCGCCTTGTTGGTTGGCAGGTCCTGCAAGATGGTAATGACTTTTTCTGGATCTTGATAGGCCCATTACCCTTGCTACATGCACTTGTTGGTTGGAAAGGTGATAAATATGCCTTGTGCATCATCTTTCAATTCATGAATCATACATCTAAAATAGATGATGCATTTCTCTATGCAAAATGCCATCCTACCTAACTCCAAGAAAAAAATTTCCTTCCTTTTGTACATAAATAATACATTGAGTTCTTAGTTATTATTAGTCTAGTTATGTTTTCATTTTTCCATTGTTCTTATTTTCTATGCTTACAATACCTTGATTTCTACCTTCTAAGTTATTTTTTCTTTCCTTGTTGTTTTCAATTGAGTCTTTTACTGTCACAGTTTTAATTTCTGCAATTTTACTTATGTTACGATTTTTGTCTTTATCATCTTTTACTGTTTGGTCAAGATAAAATGTTGGATCAATTTTTCCACAGTGACACTCCTGCAAAGCATTGTTAGTCAATAAAAATCAAGCTTACACAATTGTTATAATGTCTCCTCTGAAGGGCCCTTGAAATTGTTACATATTTCCACTGTTGTCTTACAAGGGATTGGTTATTTCCTGCTTCTTCTTGTCATTTCTTCACCCATTGAGATATTAAGAGCAAATCTATAAGTCTTTCTCCTTGAATGTTAATAACATATTCTGGTTGATTGATTATGCATACAGTGGTAAAAACCCCTCATATTTAACACTTTTCATCAATTATTCCCAAATTCCTGGCCATCTTTCCATTAAATACGCTTGCTTCCCCATATTGCATAATTATTTTGGTTATATCTTCTAAAATGATTGTTCTTGGTCTGTGAAACCATGAGTTTTGAGTTCTAAATCTATTGAAAATAATTTTTCCTATGGAGTCACCAACTTGTTGACAATAAAATTGTCAACAAAGTTTTTCCCGCAAAGTGTTGCTTAAGCCTATTATTCAAAAACTAAATAATACTAGTAGGTGGGACCCCCTTGAACTATTGAAGATCAGATCTGTTCATTTTTTATGTTGTGATGATGTGCGACACATCTTACATGGTTTGATGAGATCTTGTTGTTATTGGTTATGATTTGAGCTTATGAGTGGTTGATTACTTATGTTACTACAACCTATGTTATTAATTAATATCATTGCTATATGTTCTTATCACACCTACACAACAAGCATGTTAGTGAAATTACAGGAAGGACAGTTTTGATAAAGGAAGAAATACTATAACAAACGCAAAGTAAAAAGGGATCTAACTCTGCAATTTTATTATACAACATACAAACAATTGGAAGGAAATAGGGAACAATGCAACAATTGCAAGGGTGAATAATTTAACAATGCAACAGTTGTTAGCTACCACCCTAGTCCAACTATTGTTTGATCTTGTTGTTGTGGTTATGCTCCGAATTTTTGGCAGGGAAGGAATCGCTCGACCATCTCTCCTTTTAAGGAATTCGATTACAGGTATGTCTTTTTTTGGTCGTTTGTGACTCTTCTCTGGTTATGAAATGATTACTGGCTCAAGTGTATTGGTTTTTTTTTTCCTAAGTGTTGCAACTGTGTGAAATTTGGGTTCTTGGAATGAGGAGTGGATGGTTCTTCCTGTAATAATTTTGAGTTCATAGAGGTTATTAGTCTTCCTGGGTGACAACTCTTTGTTATCATTGTTTCTTTAGTTGGAGGGTTTTTTGTTTAAGTCTTGGGTGAATAGATATCTACACGCATTGTCACTAAATCTAGTCTCGGGCTTTCACGGGTTTAATGGTCGTAGCTTGTTTGCGTCACTATGTTGTGTTTCACTTCATCATTGGTTGTTTCCACTACTAAGGGTTGCAAAGTGAGTGTTATGTTCTTAACTTTTCCCTATCTTCACCTTAGTATTGTGGTAGTTTGAGCAAAGAACACGAGGGTTATACCCTACGTGCATAAAATAAAATGGCCAGGTCGAATGGGAGCCTCACCTTTTGTTATGGCTCCCTACCATGGATTGATACCTGTCCAGAAATGAATCATGTTTCTCTCTGTGTGCATACCCTTGGCCTTGAAGTTTCCACCATTATGAAGAGTTGGCTCCATTTCCCTGGTGTTGGCTATAGAGTAGACCCTTAACTCTCCAATCTAGAGTTTTGCAGAAGAGACTATCATGCCTCTCAAGTAGTCACGGGTTATTGTGGATTGAATGTATGGTCGATTACTTTGAATATGGATTCGTCCAGTTGGTCGTATGACAGTCCTATTGTTTTCGAATTTAGTTACTACCTCTGTGATAATAATGATAAACCCTACATTGCCAATTGCACCTTCAAAGATACAATCACCCTCCTCATGTTAATAGTTCAGTACTGTTAATGGAAAGGGCCTCTGCCCCGATTCGATTGGATGCACAGGTATGCATAGCTACCACAACTTGTTCATTTGATTGATTTTCTACAACAGTGGTGAATTTTTTGGTTGATATGCAGTCACTGGTGTTTGCACTAACGATTATTTGGATGATAGATGGCATTGGCTACAAATTCTTGGTGTTTCTCACACATGTCATGTTGTGTGTATGGTGTTTTTCAAAAAGAAATAATGGGCATGGTAACTATGTTTTTCTTTGGGGCCGAATGATTATTGAACTGGACAACTATAGAAAGTATATCCACTGCATCCTTATGCTTGTTGATTGTATAGGCCTAAGTGTGCACAACATATATGATCACGGTGTGACTAAATCAAAGTAGTATTATATTAAGTCAATGGCTCAGCACGATATGTTGAGTTGTTACCATGATTGTGTGCTTGGTGTGTTAAGTATGTTGCACGTTGGGTTTTGTTAGCTGTGCACTGCATGTGGTATGAATAGCTTGGTTTTCACACTCAGGGATACCCATGGTCTTTTAATCTTGTTTATTTATTGCAATCGACCACTGGTTAAAGATGGCATGTTTTGTATGACAGTCGTGTTGGATGGGGTGCCCAGCTTTTAAGTCACATTGAATTTTATTTTTTTTACAGTGGCAGAACTACATTGCTTGGGAAAATTACCATGTGCATCGCTTGTGTCTAAATGGTGGTTGTTGGTTGTATGATTAATTTTTATTTCGGGCATGGAAATATGGTCTTGGTTATTTTAGTTACTACCTATACATGTTTAACGAATATCATTACATTTAAATGATAGGACCGATTGCAGTGATAGTGATTTCAACGAAAATGTGACCTTTGAAGTATTATTGTGGATTGAAGAAATGTGTGGGCAGTGGTTGATTTTGATAGTTTACATATTGGAAATGGGTATTTTTCGTAAATTGTTATAAAATGCAAACTATGTGAATTAAGGGAACAAAACCTCTTACAAATTGTGTGGAATACATAATGTCTTGTGATGGCACTGTGTTCAATATTTGATTAATGAGCAGTGAACTATTTAAATGCACAAGAATTATTATTTGGTCAAACGATTGTTGATGCATCTCCTTTCACATAATGTTTATGGATCACTTAATTAGTTTCATGAATAGTAATCATTCTTCTTCCCTTCCATTATATCACTTTCCACTAATTACAAATCCTGTCACCTCCCATATTCATTTTTTCATTCCCTGTTCTAAGATTGATTACAGTCAAGAGAATTTATGTGTTAGAGTAGATGGAACTGGCAGTGTCTTGTGGATTGCAGTGAGGTTTTATTGGTTTCTTTACAGTTGATTGGTTTTTTCATTGAGCAGTGACCATGTTTTTGCCTCCCTTATTATATCATATTTTCTCTCAATACAACCCCCTCACATATCCCAAAACCCTTTTTCACCCCCCTGCTCATTGATTAACAGTAAAACAATTTGTATGGATTGGATTGCATGAATCTGATACATTGTTGAGCCAAATCTATTTCATATTTTTAAGAGTTGTCATGTATGGTTATTTAAAAGACTATTTGCTAATTGATCACGCATGCAGGATGAGTTTTTTTTCAGTCGACGTAGCCATAGCCGAGGAAAATCAAGAGGTTACAGCAGCAACCAAGGAAAGGTTGCATCACAGACCAGGAAATATGGCTTTTGAGTTTTGTTGTATCTATTGTTTTATGACAGTTGATTTCATGGATTTTTGGATAGCATGTTTATTTTGGATACATGAGTATTATTTTTGAAATAATTTCAAATTTCATGAGTTTCAATTGCTAAAAGTGAATATGTTGATGAGAGGCATAAGGAGGTGTCTTTTTCTTAACTAATGGTTATGTTATGATTTTTATGATTGTTATGAACTAAAGGGAGTCACAAGGAGCCCCACCTACTAGTTATTATTTATTTATGACCCTTATTATGATTATTAATTTCCCCCCTAACTAAAGTTAGTTGAGTCTTTTAATTAAATTAACTAATGAGTTGGTTCAACTACTTCAATCAATTCTAATTTGTTAAAAGAAAAAGGAAAGGGAGGATCCAGAAAGGGAGAGAAGCAGAAGCATGCCAAGGTTTTCTCTTTGAGTTTATGTTGAGATAGTTTAGTTTTCATTCATTCCTATATTCATCACATCCTAATTCTCTTTTATGATAGCAGGGTCTTATTGTAGACAACAATATTCAGGGATGCATCAAATCATTTAGACACTTGTTCTTTAGAGGTGTTGATCTATCTTTGATAGTCTGTGTAGACTTGTCTGCTTGTGAATTAATTTTCATGACTAATAGAGGCTATTGTGCAGAGTCAAGTGGGCAACAATCAGGGATGATTTTAAGGATGGAAATTTATTTTAAAATGTAGAAACCTTGGCGAATATTACTTATCCTTCATATGCCACTATAAATGTTTGGTGATACTTTTGTAAAAATATTCAAATTTCTATGGATTTTATATAGTTTTTATAAAATTTTGGCGATTTTTAAGGTACAATAATTTTATCTTGTGGAATTTGGGCGAATCATTTTTAAAATAACGAATCTCATTTTTGGAAAAAMCATGGAAAATTAGCCCATTAGCGAAATTTAGCCCCTAAAATCATCCATGGTAGCAATCTGTGGCAAGATGATCCARCTTTTAGAGTTCAATTTTGGTTTTCTATCAGAGGTCCTTTTTTATGTTCCATTGGGGATGTCTAAATTTGACTTTGGTCCAAGATTTTTGTATGAGATTTTGTAAAGAAAATTATTCTTTGGTGAATTGGAATGAAATAAAAGGATTTATTTATGTCTCATCTATCTTGATTATCATCTTGGTGTCTTTACTTATGTTCTTACATTTAATTCGGCAACTGATATATTCAGAAAATTACATAAAAAGTGAATTTCCATCAAGCTTTTTGTTGATAAATGACTAGCCTAAGAACTCACAATTAATACTTGTGAGATAGGATGTTATTTTTGTTGGCTATAAACATATGGTGATATTCCCGTCTACTTTTCTTTAGCCAAGTAAATTCTGAAAATGCTTGAGTAAGATCAATTCATACCTTTTCCTCAACACTATTGTCAATATACCATTGATTTTCTTAATTTTTTGCATATAGATCAAGTCCACAATTTTATTTGTTTTTATTTTTCTTCCTCCAAACCTTGGTAAAATATTATTTTCTATCTTTCTTATATATAGGAAACATCTTTCTTCTACAATCACTTTCCTTGTGTCCAAAATTATTTCATATTTGGCATTCGAGATCATTTAGTAGAGGGGAGAAGGAATTTTTTTGCATAGTGATTCGAGGTTTACTGAATCTCATTCCTACATTTCTATTAAAAGTCTTGCAACTCACAACCTTATGTCCAAAGTTTCCACAAGCGAAACAATATCCATAGAAAAATTTGGATGCTTTGGAATGAAAAACTTACTTGTAGGAATCGTTCTTTGTCTACCATCTTGATAAGATTCAGAAACCTATTACTTCCTTGCTTTATATTTGTTTTCATAGTTGGGATGATCCAATTTTGAATGATTCTTCTTATCATATTTTTATTTGTTAGGTTGAATGTTGTTTCCCTTGAGAGAATTTGCATAACTTGTACGCTTCTCACTAGTTGACATGCTAGTGCTTGATTCCCCTTTGACAAATTCCAGACATTCCTTATATCCTATCCCTGCCTTGTCATATGGTGATCTATGATTTCTGAGAATGTTATCTAGTTATTTTGATCCTTTATGAATTTCATTTGAGTCTTGGACTTCTCTAGATATTATCTTAAGGACACTATTTATCCTTCTAGTTTGTCACAAATGTTCTCCTTTTCTTTTATTTGATTCATCAATATGTCTTCCCTTCTTTTCGCTTCTTCTAGATGAATTTTTAATATGACTACATCTTCACTGATCTCATTGTCTTTTTCTTTATAAAACCATAATTGTTATTTTCTTAGTCCATTTTTTTTCTTGAGTCGAGAGATTTCATCCAAACCACTAATGAGTTCTCCTTCCATGTCTACTATAGATTCACACTCTTTCATGTCTGTTTCTTCTTGATCAGATTTGAGTTTCTCCAAATACATGAGAAGTGTTTCATCTTGAATTGTATCTGACTCATATTCTTCTCCTTCAATGTCTGAAAAATGGTTTCTATCCTCTTTTGAATAAAAATTGTTCTTTTTAAAAAAACTATTTCTTTTTAAACTCCCTAGGTTTATCCTTTCCTTTTCTTTCTTTTTCATTGTTGTTGTTTTCTTTGAAAGGACATTTAGATGCAAAATGACCAACTTTACCACAATGAAGTCATTTGAATGGTAACATACCTTTATATTTTCTGGAGCCCCTCTTCAGTTTCCTTACACAGTTAGCTTCTTCTTCGTCTGAGAAATATTTTTATGAATCATGATCTTGAGATGTTGACAATTTGACTGATGTTTTGAAGACTTTGTCCTTTAGATCTGGTTGTTCTTTCCTAGTCCTTATCTCATAAGTAGTTATAATTCCATCCAACTTTTCCATAGTCAGTTTATCTAGTTCATGCATTTCTTCTATAATATAAACCTTTGCATGAAGTCTTTAGGGAAGAGATATCAATACCTTTTGAACTACCGTAGCTTCTTCAATATTCTCACCTAGCCATTTCATAGTGTTTACAGTATCATCTATTATGAGAAAGAAACCTGCAATATTTTCATCTTCACTCATTCTTAGGATTTCAAATTGCATTATGTAATCTTGAAGGTTGGCACACTTTAATTTCTCGTCTCCTTCATAATTGTTTACAAATTTGTCCCATATTTCCTTTGCGGATTCCAACTACATTACTTTGAAAAAAATCAGTTTTTGCAAGTCCGCCTTGGATGCAATTCATAGCTCTTTCATTATTGTCATAATTTTTCTTACCAGCTTCATTAGTTGGAAGAGTATTTGGGATTTTATAACCATTTACCACAATCTTCCAGACTTCCATACCAAGAGACATTAAGTAGGCCTTCATTCTAATTTTCCAAAATGAAAAAATCGTTCCATTGAAAAAAGGAGGTCTGGTTGAAGAAGAAAAGGAATCTCATCTTAACATACTTTCTATGTGATATTCCTTCTAGTAGTTAGGTTGTTACTGAAGTTACCTTCACTCTGATACTGATTTCTATAACTTACAAAAATACTGAGAATGGGGGGGGTGAATCAGTATTGTATCATATTTCTCTATTTTCTTTCCTTTCAATAGATTAAATTCATTTAGAAGTGCTTACTTAATCAAAAATACAAGAAGAACACATAACACACATTGCACCAAAATTTTTACGTGGAAACCCAATGCGGGTGAAAACCACATAACATATTTCTTCATGTTATTCTGCAAGCACCAACTTACAATTTATAATTATTCAGCTTAAGAGGAACCCACCTTTAGAAAATAAGGACACCAATCCTTTCAAGCACCAGCCTGTTGCAAACAATGAGGACACCAATCCTCTTAGGCACCAACTTGTCACAGATAATGATGACACCAATCCTCTCAGGCACTAACCTGTTGGAGATAATAACACCAATACTTAATGAGATTCAACTCACACTAGCACTTGTTAAGAACCAAATATCAATATAGCATAGAAAAACCTCAGAATAAGTACTCAATGCCTTGAAAAAGAGATAATTTCAGTTAATAAGCCTCTTCAAGGGGGAAACCTCCTTTTACCCCACATAAATGTTTAAGTACAAGATGATTCCAAATGAAAATGTCTCCTTGGTATATATAGGAGACTAGGATGTATAATTACAACTAATGGAATAAAGCCGACATAAATAAAATAACATTACTAATGTAATATGCCCCAATTGAGGGGTAATGAGCCAATATTAGGGATTAACATGCCCCTCCCCTTGAGATAAGTGTTGTTCGCAACGCTTGAGTAAATATGGATGCTTCTATATAAAAGACTCATCTTCCTAAGTGGAATCTTTAGCCGATAGTTTCCTCCATTTAATGAGATACTCTGAAATGGATCTATTCCTTAGTTGGCGAATTCTTGTGTCAGTGATGGCTTCAGGATCCAATATGATTTTCCCTTCCTCATCAAGATCTGGGGATATAGTTTGAACTGGGATCTTATCACTACTACATATGGGCGGATTATTCCATGAAAATTTTCCACGCTTCCACTAGTTTCATATTTTTTTTAAACGGGGCGGGATTTTCATCGCTACTGCCAAAAAAGTTCATCGCAATATCGACGGAAATCTTAATTTAATCTAGTCGGTATTTTCATCGCTATAGCAACAAACTTTCGTGGCAATAGCGACGAAAATTTTGTCTATCTCATTGGTCGGTGTTAACGGCTAGTTGACTATTTTATCTATATATATGTGACTTTAAGAGACTTTGCGACACAATTTCTATAGTTGCGACATTGTTCTTGGATTTTGTTTGAGCTGTTTATTTTTTC
>ML790330.1:141960-154411 GCA_009831015.1 Picea engelmannii | reverse complement strand
AAGTATCCATGTGATTGGGTATTTTCCATCAAACTTCCTCATATCGATCTTAGGAACATGGTTGGTCTTCAACCCAAAGTTGGAGTTTCTTCATTCTTGATTCACCTTCCTTGTGTCCTCATCATGAATTTCATGGGATACATTTTCACTTTCAGGTTTCCTCTCTATTAGGAAATTTTTCAATCCTTCTGTGATCTCCCCTTTTAAACTATCCATCTTAGTATCCAACTTAGCTTCCATTACATCCATCATCTCTTGTAGTTCATCTTTGGTTACTGTCTTCTTTTGTAAATCATTTATGTCCCTATGCATTTCTTCACCTTCATCAATAGTCCAAGTAGGATTGTCTGGAGGCTTATTTGGTGTAGAAGTTCCCTTTTTTGGTGGCATGTTGGCCAAGTATCACTCTAAACATTGATTTTGAGGTGGTTCTGCTAGACAATCTTCCTTTTATTGTATCTCCAAAATTTTGGCCCTTCTGAGTATGGAATTTTATTTTTTGTAGGTCTTTCATATTTCTTCTCTTTGATGCAGTAGGTCTAATAAAAATTGGATGTGCCAAGTGGAATTTACAATAACTTCCCCGCAACTTGCTGATTTCTGGCCTTTCCAGGAGATCTCACTTGTATAGCGTGCCCCACACAAAATAATTGATATAAAATTATGAAACTTGTACCAGAACTACTACGGGTTGTCCACTATCCAATGCAACTAGTTTCACTCAATTTGGATACTCTAGGAAGAATTTATGATTTTTTTACCCGGAACACCTGCTTGAGACTAGTCAATAGGACTAGTCAGATACCCTATCTTCCATAGGGTGTATCTACAAATTTAAGATGACCTAGAAGATTAAATTTCTACCACAGATACCTTACTAAGTTTTGAGAATATCCTATGGAGTTCAGGGTCTGAAACATTACCAAAAAAAGAATATAGTGAAAATTTCGCAATGACTCAATTCAAGATGATTCCCGAACCCTATCTTACAAAGGTTGTATCTCCGAAATTATAAGACCTAGGGAGCTTAAATTTTAACCCAACGTACCTTGATCCATATACTAAATATCTTCCAATACATTCCTTCTGAATCATTGTAGAAAAAACATTATAGCGAAAATTCCACAATGTCGCAGATGTAGCAGTGAAACCCCAAGACCTGGAGCTCTGATACCATATGTTAAGAACCAAATATCAATATAGCATAGAAAAACCTCAGAATAAGTACTCAACGCCTTGAAAAAGAGATAATTTTAATTAATATGCCTCTCTGATGGGGTAACCTCCTTTTACCCCACATAAAGGTTCAAGTACAAGATGATTCCAAATGAAAATGTCTCCTTGGTATATATAGGATACTAGGAGGTATAATTACAACTCATGGAATAAAGCCGACATAAATAAAATAACATTACTAATGTAATATGCCCCAATTAAGGGGTAATGAGCCAATATTAGGGCTTAACAGCACCACCCTGCCACCCTGAATTTGGTTTTAAGAAAAAATTATTATAGAATAAGACTTTTCTCTAAAACAATTAATCCGATATGTCTCTGGTTAAGTTTCAACGAACAATTACAAATCCTTTTTCTTCTCTTTCACCTGCGCTACAATCCAATAGAGTTCATCCTTATTTATAATTTTTTACCTAAGTTCCCCTTCTGGTATGTGGGTGCATAAAAGTTATATTGTGGACATATTTTAACCAGATCAAAGTCTCGTCAGTTACACTTCTATCTAAATAAAGTATGTAAATGCATGACAGTCACATTGTGGACAAATATTGACTAGATCAAGGTCATGCTAGTTACACTTTTTTCTAAATAAAGTATGTGGACGCATGTCATTTATATTGTGGACAAATATTGACGAGATCAAGATCTAGTTATAGTTGGACATTCTTTGAATAAATTAAATGGACCAAAGCCTCCTACGAATGAGCTCCAACTCATCTCCAACAACAAAATTTAGTCTTATCAGAGCATCTCCTCATGAATGAAGAAATGAATCACATTTTGATCTATAGAGAACCTACTACATAGATAGAATAAGATCCCAAGGCTCAAGTCACAAGTCTTCATATTGTCTCACTTTCCCTCCAGTGCGATCACCTAGTCACTCCATTCATCCTATCACATTCCACTATGTCACTTGTCATACAGGCTTCATTTCATCACACTCCACTGTGACATTCGTCATATTGGATCAAAGTGCCCTGCATATTTTATTATATGCAATCTTCCACAACATCCATTGTAGTCCATTATGTCCCACTAGTTTCATCTTGACACACTCCATTGCATAGTTCGTCGCATTGGTTACAGATTTTCTTTTGCGCCATTGACCCTTCTCTATGCCATTGATCATTTCATCCTTTGATCCTTCTATGAACCATAATTTGTGCCATACTTTCTTTGCTATAACTGACCATGTCCATAACCACTTGACACCAATCACAACATATGTGAAAAAAAAAGAAAAAGGATGTACGGAGTTTCTTAGGAGCCACAAGCTATTATAGGTGTTTTATATAAAATTTCACAAAATTAACATTACTATTGTTTAAATTTGTAGATTTTAACCTTGTGCAATCCATTATTGAAAAGATTTTCTTTTTTTTTTGACAGAAATGATTAAGATATTTTTATTAAAAAAGGGTTGTCTAAACCAAAACTTTCAAAAGTATAAAAAACTCAGAGAGTCTATCTTCAACATCATAAGAAAGAGGTTGACATTCCCTCCTACAGTGAGAAATTCTAAATGTTCCATACAATCTTATACAAAAAATATAGATATACATGGCCATTCCCTCCTACTGTAAGAAAGTCTAAATGTCCCATACAGTCTTATACAAAAAATCCAGATATACATGGCCATAAGGAAAAAACAAAAATAGGGAAGTATTGATCATAATATACTAATGTAAGTGAAAAGATGTGTCCACCTCTTCTTTTCTTGCATCATTGTCATCGAGTTGAATTAATTTCTTTGTTTCTTGTCTTGATACCAACAATTCAATTTGTGGCCTCTCGGGAGGAGATTCTTGTCATGTTATCGATAGTTCAATCTGTGACCTCTTGGGAGGAGGGTTCGATGTCCTAGACTATTCAGAAGCAATTGCTTCCTATTTCCTAAAAGGTTGTTGAGGAATATTTTCCAATTGTTGGAGAATAGATAGAATGTGTCCAGTGTTTCTATTAACATCCCATAAAACTACTTCCAATTCCTCATTTCGCCTGACTTCCTTCATTTGAATTTGTTGTTGGAGCTGAACATTATTCTTCTGATTTCTTCAATTTACCCCTGCTACACTCTAACTTGATCTTCAAGGGTGTTAATGGTGTAGATGTTGCATGCACAAGAGTCTTTATTGTTTCACCACATAATTTGGAGCCTAAGTGCACTGTAAATTGATTCTTTATGTGATCATAGTGTGCTTGAGATCTGTAGATTGTTGTGAATAACCTATGTTCCTTTCATACCCGAATTCTCACTCTCACCATCTTTCATAATATGGATTAACTGCACTGAATCTAGTTCCCAAAGGAGGGAGGAAGGTGCCATAGATTTATATGATAACATACCAAGAAGATAAGAGACTATGGCTGACCCAGGTGATGCAAGAGTCATATTCATGGCTTGTGCAAGGTCGTAAATTCAAGCAAGGTAGCACAGGTGAAATGAAGATCCACACCACATACACGAGCTTAAAAGAGAATCATTGATGCGACAAGAGTGTTCAGACCGAGGTGAGAGAATTCCATGTTTCCAATGTGTGGAAGTGCCAACTGTTGGATTGGAACAATTCATGATGTGGGTTCCAAATCTTCTGTAGGCTCTAGAGGTATTTGAGATTACGTGACATGTTGGAGGCATGGTTCTAGGTCGGGTATCATAAAATGAGTGCAATAACTGATTGTGTTTATTGTTCCACCAATTTTTGAACATAGGGCCACTTATTGTTGACTTAGGGGAGAAGCTCATACTTGGTTTCATTATTGATTTTTAGAATACTCTATTCCAAAGTCTTTTTTTCCTTAGCGAGAGAGTCCATCAAAGAGTTTTTCTTTTTGAGAATGTGGTAATAATTGACCTTCTCAAATATTTTCTCAATTTCTATGATACGTGATAATATTATGGAGAGGGTGGGGTGTATGTTTTTGATAAGCCTTCGAAGTCCCTTAACGGTTATATCAAAGTCCATGATCACCACCAGTCTATTGGGACTACTATCTAAGATGAGGTGCATACCCATATAAACTGCCAAGGATTCTGCACTATTGTTAGTGGTTGATCCCAATCCCCATGAGTATTCAAAGAATTTTTTTCCATTGGAGTCAAAGGTGAATACCCCTGCACCTACCACGTGTAGGTTACCTGATGAAGCCCCATCAAAAAAATAGTATTGGAGATGATTGTTTCTACTACCACATATTGAACTCCAAGTTGTTGAATCTGAGTTGCCAGTCAATTTTGTAGTTTTTTGGAGATACGGGTGGGGATAACCTCTTAAGATTTTCCCTCAGGATGATCGATATATAAGTTTTCTCTGCATCTATTAGGTTCACTTGAGGATCTTCGGGAAAGGTATTAGGTGAAAATACTTTGGAAATTAATCCACGAGATTATGAGAGAGCGTGCTACAGGGGGGTTGAAATATCTTGGAATATGGATTTATTCCTTGATAGCCATATTTCCCAACAAATGAATTTTGGAATCTGCCTCCATAATTGTGAAAAGAGATTTTTTTTCTTTTTTAAATTTCCATCATATCTCTAGTGCCATTGTAAAAACATTTGTCCAATTTGAAGGGAAATTGTAATGAGGGGAGAGTGGAGCATATAGTAGAGTCCATATTTTTTTGGAGTAAGAGAAATGAAATAATAAATGTTGCCTTGATTCATAGGATTCTACACAAAGGGGAAAAAAAGAGAGGCCTGCTATTCCCTACTTCTAAATATTTTATGTCGTCAATAGCTTCCCATGGACCATAATATAGGTGAATGTATTTACTTTGGGCAAGGAGGGACTTGACCAAAAAAAATGCCCATATTTTTTAATGCATTCGCCATGGTGTTTTGGTAATGAGATGTTTTCAACCTTTCTTGACTGAATACTTTGAAGTTCCCCAGCTCTAACAATATTTTTTTTGTTTGTCAATTGGGGCGCAATCTACCAACATATTATAGAAAAGTTTGGCAGTGGATTCCAACTAAGACAGATCCCATCGGAAGTCCATTTAGAGAAATACTGGAGGAAAATGGGGCCATTTGAGATACCAAATTTTTAGTGGGAGTAAATTTTCAAAATTTCCCAGAGGATCCTTGACCATAATTTTGTCATTCCAAACATTTATCCATGCTCCATTCCAAGGAGCCCATGATAATTTAGATTGAAGTAAAGGTGTTTCATATTTTCAAATTATCCATATTGGTGATCCATTAGTATGAGGGAGAGGGCCATCAAAACATCAAAGACAGGAAAAATTGAAGTATTTAGATGAGAGTACTGAATTCCACCACTCTAGAGGGCCTGAGATGAGACGTCAAGCTAGTTTCGCTCCTAAATAAACATTCCCAAGAATGGGATTTTATATTGCAAGCCCCACTTTATCTGTGGGTTGACATAATGCATGCCAATTGATTAAGTGAAGTTGTTTAGTGTTTGTTTCCCCCCCTTCCCATAGAAAGTTGCAGAAATTTCTTGAATTTTTTTCGAGGATGCCTTTTCAAGCCAAAAGTCCTACACACTAAAAAAAAGTTAGGGAATATAGGACAGATTTGAGGAGGACTATCTTACCTATTGGATTCATCCACCACACTCCCCAATTTTGGATTCAGGCTACAATTTTTTCTAGAAATTTTGCCAAGCCTAAGAGTGAGAAGAGGTCAGAAAAATTGGCATTCCTAGATATTTGAAGTGTCTCCAGTTCTCAATTGTTGGAAAGCAAAATATTCTTGATGTTGTGTCCTAAAGGTAACCCAACATACTCCAGCCATAGAGTCTTCTCTTGGTACTGCTAACTTTACCTCTTGAAGCTACTAGAAAAGAATCTAGAACTCACTTAAACCTTGTTGTAATGATTATCGATGTGGCTCCTAAAAGGAGGGTGTCATCTGCAAACTATGAGTGATTGATGTCTTTGGTACCTCGAGCTATCTACATGTCTAGTAGTCTTCCCAATCTTCTCTCTTCTTCTAATTTCCTACTAAGGGAGTTATCCATGAGGATATACAGATACGTGGAGAGAGGGCATCCTTGTCGTAATACTCTGTTGGGTTTGAAGAAATGGGTTGGTCGACCGTTGATCATTGGAGCTATCCAAGGAGTTCCTACAAAATATTTTATCCATTCTATGGAAGCCTCATAGAATCCATAAGATTTGAGCACTAAGAATAGAAATGAGTGCTTGGTACGATCAAATGAATTTTTCATATCAAGCTTGATCACCATGCCTTTATATTTGCGGCTTCTGCTTGAGTGAATTGCCTCCTGAAACAAGACTATATTATCAGTGATTTGTTTGTTTTCTATGAATCCTCCTTGATTTTCAGATACCAACTTGGATATATGAGGCTTTATAAAATTTTCTATAATTTTTATGAGGATCTTGTAGGAAGAATTTCATAGGGATATTGTTAGGGTCCTAACCCGCACATAGGTAGAACAATATATTCAGATGTAATAAAGGTCAATATTAATAAGGCCTTGCAATAAAATAGAATAAGCCAAATGTAAGAAGACCTAATAGAAGCTTTTGCTTCTAGAAGGATCTTCCTCTAGATGCTTCTTTTGATAGACATATTTAGTATAAATCGGAGTTGAGGGTATGAGAACCCTAGCTTGGATATTATTATAATAGAGATCTACTCAACTGGAGGTTGTCCCCTCGAAGAGGCCAGTGAACATTGCTATCGTAATCAAAGTGTTATTTCTCTTGTTATTCTTATATCATTTCAGTGCTATTGTGGTGATTGTTCTAGTTATATTGTTGTTATTCTGCCATTTCTAGCATTTTATTTTTTTTCTGCATACTTTTTATATCTGGTATATTGCAAGTGGTATCAGAGCACTTTCCTTGGCAGAAATTGTGGGTAAATTTTTTTTCAGTGTAGAGACGTATTCCGACATCTTTAAGCCACAGAGATCTGTTGTTACGCGCATAAACCCTCAGTTGAGAGACTCATACACGTAGGAAATATAAGTGGTTGTTAAGCGCACATCTATTGGCCACCCTTGTAACCCCTGTTGGTACCCCTTTGAGTGGTAGCGCATCATACAACACCTATGTATGAATCGGCCTAGATTTCATGAAGCCCTCTTTAGACAAACTGATCAATCGCCTGACTGCTATAGTGCCACCAAGAATAACACTCGGGAAGATACTCTCTAGTACCTCGGTAGTCGGGTAGTATTGCTAAGGGTATGGTCTATCCTCTTTAGTTAGTGCCCTGAGATATTGGGCTGAGTACTACTATTGGACCTTGGATGTATATCAGAGAGATATAGCACAGGGAAAACTTTTGTCTATAGATCCCTTGAATACCTAACCCTTGGGGATAGAAACATAAACAAATTAAAACAGACAAGATCTATTGTCGCACAATTGTGTTTGGGTTGCCAAGTAACTACACTTTTCTTCATGGTTAATCATTTGGGAATTTCATCATTGCAGTATTCTTTAGACCGGAGTATAACTCCGTGGGTGTAAAAAAAATAAAAAAAATACGTCTGGAAATTTTTCCACCATTATTTGAGACCTATTCCATTGGATTCATATCTTCACCCTTATCACATTCATACATATCATTTTTTGGCAAAATTTTTGACCCCACCCACCCCTTTTCGGTTCCCTCGTCCTCATGGCCCATACCCGCAACCAAGACTTGGAAGCTCGCTTCAATACCTTGCAATCTAGTCTCAATGAGACCCAACAAGAAGTGAAACAACTCAGTGCCAGTGTTGCCACCATCAATACAACCATGCAGTCCTCAATGGAGGAAATCAAACAAGACCTGACCACCCAGCTTGAATCTTTCTTTTCGTCACTCTGCACCAAGCTTCCTATCCCTACAGATAACCCTTCCTTTGACTCACCACCACATACTGAAGGTGAACATTCCTCTCATTCCCATAACTTTCAACACCATCACTTTCAAAGTGACCTACGCCTTCCGCAGGTGGATGTGACCAAATTTGATGGCTTAGACCCCACTGGTTGGCTAACCCAAATGGAACATTATTTCTCTTTATTCGGCATTACAGATGACTTGGATAAACTCTAGTATGGTGTTCTCCATCTAGATCAAGAACGTTGGCAATGGTGGCAATGGAGAAAAACTTCTCGTCAAGGGTATATTGCTTGGACACACTTTGTGGCAGAGATTTATGAACACTTTGACACTAACACCAACCATTTGTGGGTCGTTTGACAAAGTTGAAACAATCAGGAACAGTGGAAGACTTTATAGCTGCCTTTGAGTGCCTAGATTTTCGGATAAAGGGCATGTATGATTCATTTTTCTGAGAGTGTTTTATCAGTGGCCTCAAGGATGAGATTTGGGCCCATGTACTCATGGCTCAGCCTAAGATTTGGGTGGAGGCTACTAAAAGAAATAAATAATCACAACAGGTTGTGTTATCACTCTGTATTTTGCCCAAGGCTGCGGAGGCAGTCACAGAGGTAACCTCAAACCACTTGGAGTCTTGGATCTAGCCATCCAAGACTCAAAGAGGGCTCTCTCTGTATGATTTAGCTTGGTTTAGAATATGATATTAGGCTAGTTATGATGGATCGGGGTTTTTGGATTTTAAATGGTTGGTTTGGGACAACAAGGAGGGCCATTGGACAAATGGGGTCTACACTTAAATATATGATTCACTCTCAGATATAGACAAAACTCTTACACAGGGAAAGGTAGTGAAAATGTGGATTGAATCAAGTTTTAATGGTGTGAAATGAGGAAAAAGTAGAGGAGAAAAAGTCAAGCAAAGGAGCATTTAATAATTCCTAAACTGAGCTTTTAGAAGAGAAACATAAAGATTACCAAAAGATCAGATGCAGAGTATTTTGCCAATAAATTCTGCTCTGTTACTATCTTTTGACAATAAGAATTCGAAAACAAATGAAAAGATAATTGGACAAACACTTAACAGAGAAAGGAAACTCCACCAACACCTCCGCACAAGAATCCTGTAAACAACATGCCCATTACTGATCAATCATTTAAAGATTACAGAAAAAAAAATAAAAAATAAAAAATAAAAAATTATGGGATGGAAAAGCCCACGGTCCAGCCAAAAGAAAAACACCTCACAGGTCAAACCCCCCTATCATCTTTTACATGTGCATAAATAAGAAAAAATGTCTCAGTCTTCAAAGACTTCATCTCCATCTCTGCTTTCTAAAAATAGAAAACAGTTACAATCATCTCGACACTTGTAAATTGTCTCCTAAAACAAACAAAAAATAGTAAATTAAAGGAAAGTCAAATTTGATAAGTGCTTCTTGAACATATCGAACACTGGAGGTTGTTAGGATTTGCTGGAAAATAAACTCTAACAACATCAAAACATAAATGCAGAATCAGTTGAATGCTTGAGGTTGTTTGAGATTTGTTGGAGTCGAATATTCTAAGACAGGAAACGCTTGAAACCGTCATTTTCCACTTGTAAATTTGGATATCCTTCAACTGCCATTTGTGCCCCAACTACCGCCTTGAAATCTGGAAAATTGATTTGTTGCCACATGTTCTGGAGATGATATTTTTCTTGTTGGCTTGCTCCTGTAAATGCTCAACTGTAATTCAAATGCCACGCTGGAAAGTGCCACTTGTGCTCTAATGCTGCTCCAAAATATTGAATAGATTCGCCACCTGTTCCTTTTCTCCCTTGCATACTTGAGTAAAAGCTAGAAAGCAAAGATTTCAGCTTGACTATTTGAACCTTGAGGCACACCAAGTTGGAGTTTATAATAGTGATCCTTCACAAGAAGCATGATTGCCTTTCTATGTTGAAGAAACCCCAAGCTACTTCCGGATTTATAATTGTCTCTTTAAGTTGCCTTGCTGCCTTTAATTTGGGATCCTTTCTGAAATCACAGTCCCTAACTGATTTGGGCCAGAGAGAATGACCATGTATTTCACTTATGAAGAAAAATACACTGACTTGCAGGTCTAGATGCAAATCCCACTGTCCGGCTTATTCTCAGGATGTTGTCTTTTGAATATCCTATAATTATCAATGCCTCAAGGATGGTTGTTAAAATCAGTCTGTGCCTCACATCCAATGAAATCCTATAGGTGGGAAATGGATCTGTACTTTATAAAACTGGGACACAAAAAATTTGTCACCATCATGAGTGACTTATGTCAGCACATTGAGCATCATATGAGTTCACTGAGATACTTTCGATCTCAAGGAGTACTCTGAAACAAACTTTGAGAATGATGAAAACATATCTTCCAAGAGTTTTATTGGAGAATCAAACTCAGAAATTCTACCATCGTTTAGCACTAGAACTAGATCACTGTCCATAGCAGTTGGAATTCGATGTGTGACAACAATTACTGTGTAGTCAGAAAACTGGTAGTGTAGTGTTTGTTGTATAAGATTATTAGATGCACTATGTACTAAGGCAGTAGCTTCATCAAGGACCAGTATGCAGGTACTCTTTAGTAATGCTCAACCCAAACAAACAAGATGGCGCTGTCCTACACTCCAATTCTCTCCATTTTTAGTGACCAAAGAATCCATCCCTTTTTCCTTTGCATTCATAATTTCTTCAAGTTTATACCTTTTTAGAGCCTCCCAAATATCTGTGTCTGAGTGCTCTCCGAGAGGATCAATATTAGTGTGTAGATTGACCTCAAACATTGTTGGATCTTGTGGAATAATACTTAATTTGGATCTTATATCATGCAGGCCTATTTTTGAGGTATCGATGCCATCAATGAGAATATCTCCTCTTGATGGTTCTACAATGAGGAAGAGTGCTTGAATAAGAGTAGATTTTCCACTCCCTGTATCCTCCATTCTAGAGTACCATGAACCAATGTTTGTGTTGGCTACCATATCCCTTCCAGACATATGTAGTAATATAATCAAAAGACTTGAGGGCCTCTGAAGCACTCTGGTAGATATTGGGTGACAATATATGTACAAAATGCTCATCAACCCACACGCACCATTTTTCTTCCTCTTTTGCATCTAACATCGTCTTCACTCTAAAGATCTCTCCTTCTGTGAATTATGTAATTAAAAGAATATCATGATGCCATCTGCGGATCTGATCTCAAGCTTTTAATTGTCCTGTTGCTTGGCGCATTGTGTTTGGGCATTGGCTTGCATGTTTGTTGTTGTAACCCATGTCTTGTGTGTTGCATGATGTTGTGTGCTAACCCCTGACATGTGTTGCGTTGTTGTGTGACAGGTTGCATGGAGCTGGAGCGTTGTATGTTGTGCTAACCCGTGTTGATCTCATGTGCAAGTGTTTGAATTTTTGGCGCACGTATTGAATATGGTATATCAATATCTTTAGGAAGGTGGGCTCCTCACAGTGGGTGAAACACCTTGCTTCTTTGAAGAAAACCCATATCTCAAGATGAGCCTCGAGATACCAGGTGCCATCCAACTCTGTCCTCAACGTTGGTCCTGCCTTTTTCATGAATTGAACCTGATCTGTGCCTGTATCTGTAAATTGTGACACTTTCGAGCTAGGGGAGACAGTCATCACAATGTTAGGGAGAAAAAAGGATCTGAGGCAAGTTAATTGGCATAAAAATTGCAAAGACTCAGGCTTCTGTATAACATAAATGAATAATGACAATCTGTTTGGGTATAATCGTGGAATCAGAGGAATTTTTGGATACTCGGATTAAATGGGCAATGATTAACTGCAACTCCTTTAATAATTGAAATTGGATGGGCAGGAGTAATCATACCACCTTTTCATCACCACTTCACTTAACTATCGGCGATTATCCTTCCATCATTATGCCCATTGACATCTGGATCGTGCAAAAATGCGGGCTCTGACCTTTCCAAGCTTACGCATTTTCGGTGGTTTAATCGAACTTTGTTTTTCTCTATTAACCACCGAAAGAGAAGGATTTTGGTGGTTAATGAATGCCTATGGGTTCGCCTAAGCCATCGAAACCTATAATTTCCTCTAAAATGGAAAAACTTGATTGTTCTGTTATAGGAGATAACAACTAAGCTGAGAACTATTGCGATAAAAGCTTAGACGTGTTGAGAGTTTTCTGCCACCTTCACATTTTCACTATGCATCATGAGCCATTTTCGTAATGCCTGAAAAACAAATCAGTCAAAATACTGATTCCCCTATTATATAGGGTTCTAACAGGTTGTATCTTCTCAAAACCGGAAACCCGCCTTTATCCCTCACCCTAAACCAGTAAATCCCACTACTCCCTCTACTCCACTAAAGAT
>ML790330.1:112869-124871 GCA_009831015.1 Picea engelmannii | reverse complement strand
TGTATGCCAAATCCTCCAAAAAATGTGTGCCAATCAACCTGCTAGAAGGTGCCTCTACCAATGTACTAGAAATGTACCAATCATGCCTCAACTATAGATCATCAATGATGTACAACATGATCACCTCATCAACTCACCAACCACATGTCCCAATGTATAGCCCATCCATATTCCAAATGCATGCATCAATTTTTCCAACAGGTAAGATTCCAATAATACATCATCAAGATATATCACATAACCAAGGTGCCATAACTTCATTGTTATAACTAGCATTGTCCTGCAACAGAAAATGCATCAATCCATACTCATGGGTTAGTGCCATGCACCCAATATTTAATTTTACATCATCACCTTACATAATCCAATATAGACTCATGAAAACCTGCAGTAAACAGTTTCAGAACCTGCAATAAACCATGTCAGACCCTACATCACAGAGTTATACCATCATATCAAACTGCAATCCTTGTGCATAGCCTTTTTCCTTAGGCTTCACCACATATACGTGGTCTATTGCAAAGACAGGTCACATATGTACGTGACCTATACAAGGTCAACCTACGTATGTACGCGATTGAAACCACTGTCACCCGTGTATGCCTCAATAGATGACACTTTTGAACTTCCCTTCAGTCTTTCATTCTGTTCTAGCTGCTTTGTCTTCTTCACCCACTTATGTAGATGTCCCTTCTCTTTATAACTTGAGCTCTGAGCATCCATCTTTTCAAATATGTCTCCCTTCCTTACCTCATTCCTTCTTCTAGCCATGTTATGTGAAGTCCTCATCATGGAATTTCTTCTTGTGTTCCAGTACTCCTAGGATTTGTGGCCAAATCCACTACAGTTGTAGCATCTCATGGTGTTACAATGAACGGCAATGTGTCCTACTTGATCACATCTCCAACACCTCATGGTGTCATAAAATATTCCATTATATCTCCTTTCATAAGATATACATTCAAAATATTTGTGACCATATCCATTAACATGAATAACAATGCCCATGAAAAATACTTTCATACCTTTGCTTTGGTGTCCCAATAATAGCTTATTGATGTCTTCCTTTATTTGTTCTTTTGAAATTTTCTTTGCCTTATGTAGATGGTTGTTTTGAAACATTGTCTTCCTTCTTTGATGGACTTACCTCATGCCTCTTTGAGGTGCTTGCTTTAGCATGTGTAGTTTCCTTTTTGTATCCAAGACCTAATTTATCATATGGTGATCTTTGACTTTCCAAGATCTCATCCAAGATTAGTGAGCTATTCAGAAATTTATTTGACTTCTCTACCTTCTTTCTAAGGTCAAAAAATTCATCTTCTAACTTATGACATGACTCTTCCTTTTCATTTATTTGATCCTTCAATAGTTCCACAACCCTTTTGGCTTCTTCAATTTGGTTCTTGAGATGGACAATAGTTTCAAAACTTTTGCTAATCTCATCATCTACCTTCATATCTTCTTTTTCATTCTTTAGTCTTGTGATCTCTTATTCATTTTCTTCCAATTGAGTTTTATTGTTTTCTTCTTGTTCTGTGAGCATTCCTTTTAACTTCAATATGTGCCTTTGACTCCTCCTAAGAAACTTCTTAGTGTTATCCAAAAGATAGTTATAGTTTATATAGTAATGATCACTACTATATCTATATAAACCCTCTTCAACTTCCTTTTGAAGTTCTAATAGATCTTCTTCTATTCTTTCCATGGGATAACTTCCATCAACTGTTTCTAGATATTCTTCTTCACTTCAGAAATATTCAACATCATCACATTTTGAATCATTGCAATCAAGAGTCTTTGGAGATTCTATATCTTCATTTCAATTACTTTCAAGATCTTCCTTTTTTCCAACATTATCACATGATTCTTTGTTTTCCTTTGTGATACCATTATCACTTGATTCTTTGTCTTCATTTGAAATGTTTTCAAGATCACATTTAGAAATAATGCATTCAAGAGTCTTTGGATATTCTTTACCTTTAATGATTTTTATGGAGTGGTCTTCATCATCTTCTTTCTTTTATTGATATGTCTCCTCTATCTTTAGCCATAGATCCTTGGCGGAAGTGCATTGTCCCATGCTCTCTTTAATAGGGCTTGAGAGTCCACTAAGAATGGTCTTGAGAGCCAATGCATCATTCTTCTTTCCTTCACTTTAAGCTTCAAACTTTGATTTGTTCTGCGAAGGAACTGATCCACCAATGGCTGCCTTCCAAATAGCTGCTCCCATTGTCTTCAAATGTATTCTCATCTCTATTCTCCAAATAGAATAGTTTTCCTCATCAAGGATTGGTATTTCATCATCCATTTGTGTGTCTATGGATCTCCTTCAAGATTGTTAATGCTTGTAGTGAAGGCCTTCTCTGATTCTAATTGTTGGACACACCTACCACACTTAGAGGGGGGGTGAGTGAGTGTGGAGCTATTTTTCTTAAAACTTCCCTCTTACACAAAAATCATTAGTTACCATTCAACATTTTACTCATTACTCATTGTTGTCATTTAGAACCAGTTAGATTTGAACACATATCAACAACATATATCATCAATGTATCATCAACAAGTCATGACCACAAGGAACACAAAGAACACAAGATGTATGTACACTTTTATTTTTATTACGGACTACAATCCTTGGGGTTTTTCAGCAACAACTAAATAGAGTACAACTCTACAAGAGCACCATCTCTATCATGCAAGACTCAGCTTACACACTCAGCACCAACTGAGATGAGGCAGTAATCCCCAACATATATCAATCTGCAACAGGTATGCGACTTGTCAATAGTGCATCCCACGTGTGTACGCACCCTGGCTCACTATCGCCCGTGTATGCACGCAGCCAGTATACACAACAGCCTGCTTATGTCTTCTGAGCTATTAGGGTTTATCCTTCAAGATCAACTCAAATCCTCTGCAACCAATTTATCATTCTCTTCTATCTCTTATTGTCCAATCTAACCACCAGCAAGTCACAACACATCCAAGCTATCCAATAGCTTACTCATGCTCCACAATCAATCAATATGAATGTTATCTCAATCATGTACAAACAAATAGTATACCATATCAATCATGTCACCATTGAATCACAATATTATTGCTCATTCTATCAACCAACATAGACCACATCACAGCAGCCATACCAAGAATGCCCTAAGCATTCACAAAACAACAAGCTCTATTATCCATCAAGACAATAATGTAACCATACCAACGTCTCAGTGATAGATCTGAGCCCATAGAATGCAGATATGGAACCTGATTCCGTATTCAATAGCTTGTCATCAGCTCAAACACAAATATCCATGATATTATCCACTGTACGTGACTTTTCCTTATACAACCCGCGTATGTACATGCCCTGGCCCATTACAGCTAGCATACACCTCAAAAGCTAGGGTTTCTAAAGCTCCGAGACTTTTTTTGTCAAGATCTCTAATATTTATGAAACTTTGATGCGTCCATGAGATCCTCCTCACACTCTCTTTTTTAGAATAGATCTTCAATCATGCTCAAGAGATCCACACCAAAGATGCTCTCACAAGAAGCTCTCCATCAATACTCCAAAAGATAATCTCACAAGAAGCTCTCCATTAATCCATAAACAGGATGTTTTACAAGAGTACATAGCTATCTTATTTATACTTTCATCCTCTAGGTCACTTAACCTATTTTCCTTATTTAGGGTTAACCACTTTCCATAAATAGAAAGTTCTCCAATACTTTATCATTTAAATATTCCTTCTTGATTTTGTCACATCACTTTATTATTTAAATAATATTTCTTGACTTTGTCACTTCTCTTTATTATTTAAATAATCCACCTTGACTTTGTCACTTTACTTTATCATTTAAATAATGATTTCTTCTTTTCAAGCACTTTGACTTCTTTGACCTTGTGGGCTTCAAGCCAACATGTGAGGGTCGTCCAACTTCGTAAGGCCATAACTCTCAAACCGTGGGGATTTGTGTGACATTCCACATACCACCGGAAATGGCATGCCAAGTAATATCCATCTAGGATAGTTTCACCAAAAAATTCATTGATCTTCATCTCATTATTCCACATACAATCATGGGTCCTCCAACCATTCTTTTGGGATAACTCAATCTGCAAAGCATCTTCCCGTGAGGGATTTCACCATAAGGGGACCACTTTGGAGTTCACCCATTTGTGCACCTTATCAATCATGATAAGACAATAATGAGTCATCTATACATTTTTCCAACAATGCATCATATACCAATGAAACCACATTGATCCATCTTCTTTATGTATCAATGACAACTCATTGATCCATCTTCATCTTATCAATGACAACTCATTGATCCATCTTCATCTATGCATTCTCATCAAGGACAATACATATTATATTACATCAAGCATCAATCAATCAATACTTTGACATCAATCAATCACTTGACATCAATCAATCAAACCATTGGCATCAATGACAACATGATCCAACATGGGGTGCCTCGACATTGTTCCATTGATAGCTTGGAACATATCGAGGGATAACAATAACCTACGATGATTCATTGTGATAGTCATAGTTGCATAAAAATATCAAACAATCCAATGTTTCATGACAGGTTGAAGCACATCAAGACCAGATACCATTTCATCATAAAAAGGCTCTTGAAGGGAGCATTCAAGCTCCAGAACATTCCAACAGATGAGCAGGTGGAAAACATACTCACCAAATCCTTAGTGAAAGGGAAGTTTTTTTTTTCTTTTGAGACAAGCTTGGAGTGGTGGAGAATACATTCCTTGCTAAGAGGGAGTGTTGATGACTATAGCTCAAACAAGTATTTCCAAAAGGAGTGTCTAACCCGTGGAAATCGTCATTTAATGACTCCTATGTTTTTTGGCAGTTCACTTTATTAATTAATTAATAAAGTGAATGAATTTTTATAAAGTGAGTTTAATTTAATGAAGTTCCTAAGTTTTGGCACTAGTGATTTAAATTAAACATGAGCCATTGATCTAATGAGATAGTGATATTTAATCCCATCCATTGAGATTAGGGATTTGGACCAACTCAGTGTTATAAAAAGACAACAAAGGGAAGATTCAAGACACACATTGATTATTCATAGTGAGTGAGTAATTTGGCAAGGAGAAAGCATGGAAGGAACAACAACACACAAATTAAGGGCAGCAAAACAGTGACATGCAAAATGAGGCAGCACGCACAGGGTCGTACAATAGATCTATACATATGTATGAATAAATACAATAGTCGAGAAGCAACAGACCAGTTGCACGTGTGAGATTCAAAAATTGATCGCAATAGCAGATCGGTTGTACGATAGATCCGTACAGTCTGTATGAATCTATATGGACAAACTCAAAAAATCATTCACACATAGATAAAGGCATTGTCATTTAATTAGGTTTGCAGTGGGTTTGTGGTTTTCCTTTTTAGAGCCATTTTCCCAAGTATGAGAGCTCTTGTAAGTTCTAAAATTATTTGAATGATGAACTGATTTGAAGAGAAGAAAAACATTGTGTATTTGAGATTTGATTTTCTAGATTTATGTTGTATTAAATGGTTAAAGAGTTACAATAGTGTAATCTAGATCTGATCCAATTTATATAGGTACGGTTTTGAAAGAAGTTATCACTTGGTCTGGTATGGGCATGGGAAATGAATTATGGGAGGAAGAAAGAAATTTCTTATTGGTTGTAAGTAATTGTTGATTATTCTAGAAAGAAATGGATGCATGTGTGCATGAGATGGATGGAACTTGTGAAATAATTGTCCACATCTAAGAACCCTTGGAGTTTCTAGCATCGATATTTCCTTACTAGTAGCATTAGATCCATGGAAAACAAGAACAGCCTAAGGGACTACATTGCAAAGAAAGGGGTTCATTTCTTTGGGTTGTGTGGGCTAAAGGGGAAGAGAGTTGGTAAAATTGGATTGTTGTCTGGTTGGGAAAATCATGAAAGACTGATAGTTGGTTGTGTTTGTTAGAGTCATCCTAGGACCCGTCCTTGTAGATTCATATCCCTAGCTTAGGGGTGACATGTTTTTGAGAGCTAGAACAACAATGTCTATGGTTGGGTGGAACGCCTGATGTCTACAACCAATTGGTGAATGTTTATTTAAAAATATAAGTGCTCTCTATGTTTTCTCTAAACTTTATATTATGTTGTGTATTAATTATCTTTGAGATATCTTGAGTTTATAACTTGCATGTTTGTTGTTAATGTTGTGCATGGCATGTTTTTCATCTCTTTTATAGTTTAGCATGCTTCTTGATTATTGCATGTGTTGGTATCATGTTTCTTGAATTCTAATAATTGGTATTATAAATTGTAATTTTCCCAAGAAGGTGAATTTAGAGGTACCTGGGTCGATGGGTATGTCACAGTTTGGTATCCAAGAGAATCTTTTTTGTTGTGTTGATACGAGGTACATTAAAATAAACAAGACAGTCGAATAGTTTATCTAAGCTTGGTTTCAGGTGTACCTAGGGGACTTCCTATATACCCAAAGGTACATGGAATTAATATTCCATCTACAGTTATTGTCTAATGTGATACTACCTGAAGTGGTACTAGCAAGGGTTATAGGAGTTTCCAAACATGTGAAACAATGTGTTTCTAAATACTTGAAATTGTGGGTATTTCTTGCATGTATTCTTCCCCAACCATATTTTTACCTACTAAATGATATATCCTATGTTATTTAAATATGTTGGAACACGTCTCTAAATAAAAAATAAAAAAATGAGCCTACTAACCACAGAAAAAGCTTTTAAAATCACCAGAAAATAACTTATGCAAAAACCGTAACTTCCACAAGCAATATATCATAAAATATAATGATTCAAAATATGAAAATGTTTCCACATGTACTTCACTATGTTAACTCAAGATTCTAAAAATTTTAGATTCTGAAACTTAACTAAAAATAAATTATGATGAAAATTCTAAGATAATTGATTTCAATATTAGTCACAAACCTTGTCTTCCATGGACTATATCTTTGAAAGTATGATGAACCAGAATTGGAAAGTTTGACCACTTGCACTATCACATTTTTCCTCATTCTCCACAAAATTTCACTATATGAAACTTTACATAAAAATATTGTAGCAAAAATTCCAAGACGACTCGTTTAAAAATGATTTTAGGATGAGTCACAAACCCTATATTCCATAGGCTATATCTCTGAAATTATAACGAACCATAGCCTACAATTTTGTTCCAGACCTTCTATGACATGTCTCCTAAGTAACCTCTAGATTTTGTAGTCTGAAGCATCCCAGAAAAAAATTTATACAAAAAATTCCAAGATGACTCACTTGAAGATGCAAAACCCTAGGATCGATGCTCTGGCACCAAATATTATGAATCAAGCACCTTAAAAATGATAAAAATTCAATGAATACAATCCACCTCAATGGGGAAACGTCCTTTTACAATATATCCAATTCAAAAGACAATATGAGATGCTTATATAAATGATTCTCCTTTATTATAAATAGGAGATAAAGTGAGAATGATGTAAGTTATACCACTAATCCAACCTAATACTAACTAATCAACTCATAACAAATTAGTGTTAGGTCATGAGGGGCCTTAACAATATTAAAATAGGTTTTGAAATGACTCATTTGGGGTTACTTCACTACTATATTGGAGTTGAAGTAATATGAAAATATAGGGGTATATTTATTTCCCAATCTAAGTATGTATCATAATTATTGAATAAGTTTGGCATGGAGGATTATAAACCTTTACCCATAGAAGAAAACTTGAAACTTTCAAAGTTTAAAGTGGGGGAACTTGTTAGTAGTACCAAGTATAGGTAGTTTCCAAGGTAAATTTTTAGTTCAAAAATAGGTCTCAAAACAAATGTACTATCAATATCAACTTTAAAAGAACCAACATGATTCAAGATGATGATGTCAACCATAAGGGTAAATAGTATTGAAGGGAAAGGATTTTTTTATTATTATTATTTATTTTCAATTTATCTCCTTATAGGTTTACTAAAAGTATCTAATATAGATATTCATTGGATGCAAAGTCAAATTTTGCATCCAACGAATACCCATGTTGCATACTTTTAATAGACCCATCGTTAGATAAACTAGAAATACATGACACAACATATTGGTTTTCCACATATTTCTAGTTTATCTCACAGTGGGTCTATTAAAAATATGTAATGTGAGTACTTATTGGATGAAGAATTCAATTTTGCATCTAGTGAGTACCTACATCTATACTTATATTAAACCTGTAAGGAGATAAATTGAGAACACAATTAAATAAATTAAGAAAACAAAAATAAATAAATAAAATAATTGTTTCTTTCCCTTCGAAACTCATAAATCTTATTTTGTTATTTTAACTCTTATTTTAATATTTTCCTTGTGAGGCCCATTTTAAACCTCAAATTTCCTCTAATTCATTGGAAGTTTAATTTACTTGACAAATACTTGTCCAAAATTATCATTTGTAGTAAGCATCCTTTCAAGGTATATGCAAGAACCTAGAGAAATTCATTGGAATGCAACTAAAAGGGTACATCAATATCTTCTAGGGACAAAGTATTTTGGAATTGAATACAAAAGGAACAAAAATTTCAAACTTGTTGGATACTTGGATGCAAATTTTTCTATAGACATTGATGGCAGAGCTTCTAGTTCAAGGTATTTAATGAATATAGGATCTACTGCAGTGTCATGGAGTTGTAAGAAACATGGAACAACTGCAAATTCAACAAGAGAGACAAAATAAATTTCAGTTTGGGAAGCATCATGTGAAATAGTTTGGTTACAAATAATTTTAGAAGATCTTGGTGTGGTTCATAATGAAGTTACTTCGTCACATATTGACAGACATTCAACAATAAAGCTAGCCATAAATGTAGTGTTTCATTCAAAGGCAAAGCATGTTGATACAGAGTACCACTACCTCATAACTCTTATCATAAAGGAAATAATCAAATCAAAATCATTTCAACCAAAATATTGGACTTTGAATATCTTCACAAAATCACTTGAAAGAATAAATTTCACGAAGTTTGGATTCAAACTTAGTGTTTGCGACAGAGAAATTTTGGATCTAAGGGGGCATTGTAAGAAATAATGATCCTAAAGTTAAATATACATCATAGGATTATATTTTCTAGAACAAATGATTATTATAGATCAATTCTAAATGAACACTTAGCATACTCATGTGATCAGTTGTTCATATTAAAGTTTTAGAAACTACTTTTATGATTAGAAGAAGTTGAGATATTTATACTTACTTCCACCAAACGTGAGGTGATTTTGGCCCTTAGCCCTCAAATATATCTTGATGTAATTCCTTTTCTAATTAATATAATTGTGTTTGAGGACATTTAGTTATCAATCAAGCCTTTACCATTAGTTATGATAACATAGAAATATGCCCAACTATGCCAGTATTGGTCCATTAATTACTTGCACACGGTATTTTTTTAACATCACTCTATTTTATCCATTTTGAAAGGTATAAGTATCAACCATTGAAAGAGGATGAGAACCATGTGAAGATGATAACAATTATTAGTAAAACGCGCTTACATTTTAATATTACTTGCAAGCTTCATGTGACCAATACAAGCAAGCTATAGGATGTGCTAATATTATCAACTATGAAATCCAAGTGACCATAGCACATTATTAACTAGAACTATCATGAAATAAATATACTAATATGTTGAATATAAATAAATTCACCTAAAATAACAATGGCAACTCATCGCCATATTGGCAAAACATATAGAATGTTGCATATTGCAAACAACCTTATGACTCCCATACGCACTAGCTAGGGGGTCTTTAGTGACCTTTTAATAAAGAGGAAAGATCAAGTATTGTTTAAATCAATGTGAGGCATCAACCATAGGGTGATTGTCCCATAAATTTTCAATTTTGGATAGGGCATATTGAAAGTATTTGTGATCAATTGGTGTTGACCATAAAACAAGTCAATATATGAAGGCTCAACAAGTCATGTGTTTCCTTTTGCAACATGCAAATTCACAATCTCTAGTTTTGGATTGAGTATATAGAATGGGGTTGGTTGTGGGAAAAGAAAAATGACCAATGATAATAGTAGAATATCAACAAAGATGAGATTATAAGTAAGATTTAGATACATGTGTGCATTATAAATAACATAAATAGTAGTGCAAGCATTCCAAATATGTTCCTTAGCTTGTTAGGAACACATTAACAATCATAACCAACAGTCTAAATATGTTTTATCAATATGATGGGCATGCATGATTTATGAACAATAATGTAATAAGGTGTAATTATTAGGACAATAAAATCAATATGCATAAACTAAGCACAAGTAAATATCTTTTTCATTTCTAGTTACATAATCAACATGAGGAACATGTTATAGAATCATACCTAAAAGTTGAAGAGATCAACTACCTTTTAGTCTTGGTGGACAAATAATTGTTGAGCTCTAGCCATCAACTCCAGCCAAAACACAATCATTAACCAAAACCATGTGTGGGGGGGAACTCTCCTCCCACCCAATCTCTTAGTCATCATGAATAAGAGCCCACGAAGCCCTTAGTAAACTACCTATGTCATCTTCTAATCCTTTCATATCAAGATTCCCTAATCAAAATATATCTTTATCCCTTCTCCACATTCATTAAATAACATTCTTCATGTCCCTCCTTGCAAAAAATCCCATGCATGGGTTCCACTTTTCGTCAACTAATTAACTCTTAAAACATGCAATTTCTAACCCTTTCTTGATTTAAATTTTCCCTAAATTCTATTTTGGTAATTTCTCTTATTTTACCTTTTCTTCCTTTATAATAAGCGAGTTTTTTATTATGATTATTATTATTATTTAATATCATTTTTATTATTATTTATTACTATGATTTTTATTATACTTATTATTACTTTTAAATTTATTTTAAGACCACTTATTTATTTTCCTCATAGGACTAATTCAATATATAAGGTATTGTATACTCTCCATCTTCAAGGAACTTTGTCCCAAAGTTAACATTAACTATGTTACTTGTACATTTTTATTTTCTTCATGTATCTCCCACGTCACTCTCTACTATAACTGGTATAAGAGCCACCTAAGTGACCATAGCAGGAATCAAAAGTAAGTCCACATCACAACTCTGGGAAGAGAAGGCACAACTCTAGCCCTCTTCCCAATTTTTTGTGTCAAGCTTAAGTTTCTCAACCTAACTAGAGCCCCAAGTCCCAAGGTCCAATCTACCCAATCATGCATCTAGTCTAGTACACTAACTCACATACCCCGACATCTTGAAAGTTGACCTAAACTTCCTCCCCAACTCCTACCAAGTACTCATCCTTAGTCATCAAATTCCAATCACACAACCCCATCGATAAGTACTACTCTAACCCTTCCTCTAGACTCCAGCATCAAAACTCCAATATTGAACACTCTTACCCTCTCAAGATGGTTCCATTCCCCATAAAGAATTATACAAGGGAAAAGAACCACTAGCATAGGATAGTTGATTGAGTTTGTCCCTAGTCCATAAGGTGTTACTTTGAAAACATTATCCTTCATAGGTATGGACTCTCCTGAGATCATTGAATGAATTCTCCCTCTTGGTTCACTGGTGTATTTCATGTCACTCGTCACCTCACAACATGCAATTAATGCATTAGTTATAAACATAACATCATCATCTCATAGAAAATAATCAACATGCTAATGGTCACATGTCATCATGAGAGCGCAACATTGTTGTCATAACAAAATCATAAATAATAAAGCACCACATGCCAATGCATGAAAATATAAAATCATATCATCATAAAAATTGCATGTAATTACAACATGCCATCTCATCAGGAAAAACTATCATAAGAAATATAACCTCAAAATATATTTTTCAAAGATATAGCATTACATCCTCATGATAAATGGAGCCACATGTTAACATAACCTCATATATAAATACCACAAGGTTCTTAAGATA
>ML790330.1:74165-85442 GCA_009831015.1 Picea engelmannii | reverse complement strand
AAAAATGGGATGGTTGGTAGGATTGGTTTCATCACTGATTATATAGGCCAATTGGGCTTCTCTGTATAGCCTCCTATGCTCTCCTCCAAACACTGGGATAGTAGCATAGGTTTGGTCCATCTGTAGAGTTCCCCCCAGTCTTTTTATCCAAGATCTCGATAACAACATAGCGAACTTGGGGGGGGCATCAACCACTATAACATCCATGACCACACTTTTCATGGGCAATTGAAACAAGGTCATGACCAGGTCTTTGATGACTCCTAGACATTGAACTTTCCTGGAGTCAAAATAATAGAGGTCATGATAGGCTCGAGTGACCTCTAGTCCTAATTCTTCCATGATAGTTTTGGGCATGAGGTTGTGAGAAGCTCCTGAATCCATCAAACAGTTGTGAAGTACCTTGTCATGTATGTTCAAGGAAGTGTAGAAGGGAGGGGATGAATCATTCTTGTCTTCTACCATAGGACCTAGAATAAATGTAGGCTTTTCATCTTGAAAATTGATGGAGTCTGTGGGAAGGCATGGGGCTTCATACTGTAACAACCCATAGAAGTATTTTTTCAACTCTTCGTGTTTAATCAACTCGGTGAGGGGCACGGGGATCCCGATCTTTTGAATTTCATGCTCAAAATTAAAAGATGTAAGCTTTGGGATTTCTCTTACTTTAGGAACATGACTCTGGACCATGGGAGAGAGGGGTTGGGCCTTCTTACCCTTGTTACTGTCTGCTACTTCACTAGCAGGTTTCTTTGTTCTAGGGAACTGTTCAGGAACATCAAGTGCTGCTATCTTTTTCTTGGACCTCAGGTTATACCTGCCTTGGCTACTACTAGCCTTGTCTCCCTTGCTAAGTTCATTTAGCTGATTGTCCATGAGGGATTCCTCGTATGTTGATTGAATGAGATGAGGAAAAGGAGGAGTGTCTCTGAAGCAGTGGATTTCAGGATCAAGCCCATCTATTTCCCCTTCTTCCTCATCGACCACCAAATTATTTTGAAAAGGGGGCTGAATTTTCTGGTCTTCTCTATCTCTTCCCCTATGGTCTCTTTGCATAGTCGGGGGAGCAATATTGTTTAGCCTCCTGAAACCTCCTTTGTTTTCGGTGTTGTGAGGATTTTTGTATGTTTTCCTTCCCTCCACCTTCATTCTCTCCATCTCTGCAAACAAAGAATTCACCATCTTGGTCAGTTCATCCATTTAAGGGTGAGGCACCGAGGGGACAGAAGTTGAGGCTTCAGATCTTCCCTTTCTCCTTTCTGCGTCAGCTTTGTTTCTCAATCTATCAACTGCTAATACGTTAGATTCCAACTCTATGGCTGCATCTTGCATCTGAGCTAAGGAGGTTGTTATCAGACTAATCGGTAGTTGCGGACACTAACTGATCTCCCTAGATCCACCTGGATCAAGAACAAAACAGGACAGGACATGACTCTTTCCCTAAGTTTTGACCATTGAAATAGCTAATAGGAAGAAACAAGTAACATACCTTTATATTACTTCCTAGGGTATTTGTTGCTCTCGCTTCGCTCCGATGCTCTTGTGAGGTCAAGACCAAGACAACACAAACCAACCAAAGTGAATATAGCAAAATATATTCAACTGTCAACTTATGTGTATGATCAAGGAATTACACAATAAAGTGAGAATAGCTTTATGGGAAAGGGACATGCCACTGTATCATATTAAGTGAAAGTAAAGATTACAACCTGATGGCCTTGATGTCGCAAGATTCCTTTCGATGGCTCTTAGCTCCAACACACACACTTGCTCAATCCTTGTATGAAGAAGATCAAAACCTCTTGATAGACTTGCTAGGGTCTCCAAGCTCCTGTTCAAGCTAAGTCCTTCACACAATTCTTTCACCAATTCTCCAATTAATCTTGCTTAACCTTTTCCATGAGAATTCCCTCAATATATAGGAGAGAATGAGATGGTTACTTGGATAAGAATGATCCCAAAATATCAGGGAATCTAGTACAAGGACAACCATTTGAATGCCAACCCATTCTTCTAGAAGATTCCCTTCCAGAACCATCGATAATTCATCTTTTTCCATGCTTTAGAGAAGGTTCGCACCCTATCTATGTTACATAGTGTGATAATTTCGCACCCCTGCTTAAGTCAGCCTGCGAGAATGGGTCATTCTCACACCCTGGGATACTAGCAGCCTGCAAACTCTCTTCAAAAATGAGTCTTCTGGGAAGAGATGAACATAACTTTTCTCAGGAGAAAGTTCTTATGAAGAGCCTGAATACACCAACATCAATACATCATCATGATGACCAAAATCATGGGTAACAGAATTCCCCCCAAAGTATGAGGCCGGACCCAGTGATAGCCGAAAGACTTTTTAACCTACATGTGTGTGTCAGAAACCAAGAGCACACCTAATCAGAAACCTGCAAATACCCAAGCATCTGCACAATATCATATATATCAATTCTGAGGTAGGAATTCCCATACTCAGATCACAGACGGATGAGATTGTAGACATGGTTCATGGCCACCAATCATACACTGTGCATCCATGTCGTCAAAATATAGCATAGCCACTAGGAATACACTGTGGATCTATGCGAGAAATTTCAAATTAATACGACATAGCCACGAGACATACAAAATGGATCTATGTGTCACAAATTATACATACTCCATCGCAACCTAGACAAAGAGATGATATCCAGGGTCTTCAATCTCGTCGCCCAAAAGTACGAATCTAACCATGTGATTACATGTGTTGAATTCGAACATGGCAGAAACCACTTGATTACCGGTCATTGATGAAACCGTTAACAAGTGTGAGGGAAATCACCATTTATGTCAATGACTCCCAAGGTACTCTAGTACAATCCATCGAGTGTGAATGAGTGAGTTGAAGTTGAACATCCGATGGAATCTTTCGATCAGGGGTCAATGATGTAAACCCACTGTCAAAAGCGAGGAAACCTGCCATTGAGGCATGCAAGCTCCAAGGTACCAAAGAATTTCTAAGTCTTGATTCTGGATAATGAGCTGAAGTCGAAGGAACAAAACTCATCACAGGAGGGCCTTGATGTATCCCGCATCAATGACATGAAATGAGTAACAGATTTTGAAGGTGAAATAGAGTATGATGTAAATTGAACTGGACACAGGGAAGGCCGACACAGAGAGAATGGACAACTGCAGATGGACGACTCAATAGAGGTTTCATATGGACTTCTCATGAACATATGAATGACATGACCAATGATTTGGAAGAATTGACTCAAAGACGACACAGGGAATGACCTTGTAGCAAATCGAATGAGAGACAAATGGATTTCCCAAATCGGCTTCAAATATAATGAATAGGGGGTGTCATGTTCAAGAGTGACACTTACTGCCAATCAATACGAAGATGATAACATATCCCTTTTCTCAAATTTTCCCCCACCATATCTGGTGAGTACCTCTTTATTTTTACGCAAGCTTGAGGAGGATAACATATGCTTGTTGATATAAGTTTATCCTTCGGGTAAGTCCTTCGGAGTATGTTTAACGAACCCTAAGAAGGAGTGGTTCGGTCCCATTACGGGTATGTCGATGTTTGTTTAACGAGTCCAAATATAGAAAACTCGAAGGTTTTTCATGATTATAGAGTTTGGAAAAACACTTAAAAGAGAACTCTCTCAGTTCCTTTTTCGTAAAATAGTCTGGATGAGACCGAAAAAGAGATAAATTATCGCTCACCAGACGCTTTCTTCAGATACCTTATCAAGCGTGAAAATAGCAAGGTCGCTCGGCTATCCTTTCATGTTTAGAGAGTCTGAAAAGAGCTTAAAGAGGACTCTAGGGGGGTTCCTTTTTCGTATAACCTTGTTGAGCCCAAAAAAGTGATAAAAGTATGCTCGATCGCATTCTCATGTGTTTTCGAGCGCGAGAATGGACAAAGACCACGCTCGAGGTTTTATACAAAAACCATAAAAAACAATCAAATCATGGATGAACAAAGAAAAATTATGTCTGCATCCCTGTATATGAACATCGAAGTCATTACACCTACAAAAGTTACACTCAAAAGGACATTAGGGATTAGGGTTTAATAGATAAATAATCATAAAAAACTAAATAACATGGTAAAAGTAAATATAAAGGAGTAAAACTCCTTTTACCATATCATTTTCACTTTTCCACTATTTGAGCTCAAAAACCCCTCTTTTACCCTCGAAGTTAGGCGTCAAATTGCAGGAGTTACGAACGTCCATTCAGCGAGCGTCAGCGAAAGTGAGGTAGGCTCTTTATCTTCTACTCTTTCATGGTTTAATTTTGCATTTTCATTGGTTAAAATTCATTTTTTGAGTTGATTTTATGAGCCCTACTTGCGCTCAACCATTCTCACAGGTGGGCTACACGGGACCTACGAGAATGGGTGATTCTCACAGGTGAGCCCACAGCAGCCTGCGAGGTTCTCGCACTGTGCCCAAAGGGCACCTACGAGAACCACAAAGCACAAATTTTTTTAAAGAATTTACTCAATAAAAAAGAACCAATTCATGAATAGAGTTGCTAATCCTCTTTTTGTGCTTCTTATGTAGGTAATTGGCCATCAAAATGGTTCTTGAATGGCGTGAAAGGGAGCAGGAAGAAGACAATTCCATTGCTGGAAATCATCCACCCACTATTGCTGCTTTAAGAAACTGTGGCCTTCTGAAGTACTTTCGTATCCCAGGCATGAGGGCCCAAGTTAGGTTATTAGAGTACCTTGTGCGTATGTGGGATCCCGATCAGCAGGTATTTCATGTAGGGGTCCACACACTGTCCTTAGATATTGAGGACATTTACTTCTTGACTGGACTGTCACGGCGGGGGTACCATGTGAGCCTGACTAGTAGCAGAGGTGGTGGGCTGCCCATGAGTGAGTACTGTCGCTTACACTGTGTTCCCGAGGCAGAAAGGAAGAAAGGGAAAGTAGCTATTTGGGGAGTACAGGATTTGACCCTCCGTACTATCCCATTCACCATAGCTCGGATGGATGGGAGTTCTACTCCTCACATGGCGCTACAAAGTTACTTCCAGTATGTCATCGAGTGTACTGAACCTCGAGTTTTTAACTGGGCAGATGTTGTGCTTTGTAGTATAAAAAGACAGTTGACCAAATGAAAACAAGGCAACCTGAAGCAATTCGGGTACGGATATTTGTTAGTGTACTTCTTTCTCGAGAGGGTTCCATTACTGAGGCTGAAGGTGGAGTGGAATTTACCGGCTCCCGGGGATTCAAGAATGCTGAGATGGTGTTAGCTCATGGCCCGGCACGTAGCTGGACCGATCATCAAGTATGATGATACCTTCTTTGACTGGCTTCAACCATAGATGTTGATGGTTGATGATTATGCTTATGTCGGGTTGGATTTATAAGGAGATCTATACTTAGTGCTGCCAGAGGATGCTTAGTGGGGGGAACTTGGTAAGAAGTACACACATTCTTTTTCTTTTTAAATGTTTTTGTGAATTTTTCATATTCAAATGTTTTTTTGTTTTATATGTTCGTCCAAAGACTAAATACAAAATTGTTGTTGATGACATAGATGTTGGACCTTATCAACCTCCTGGTACTTCTCCCATTCAGTGGTGAGGAGAGGTGGCACCAGTGAAACAATGGGAAGTTGGGGATTATCAAGCAGTGGAACAAAACCTAGAGGGTTTGATAGCAGATATTCCAGATATGCCTCTTGGAGAGGTTCCACGACACGATCAGCGTCATACAGTAGGAGTTTCAGAGGCCATGAGTCAACTGCTTCGTAGAGTTTCCCGGGCAGTCGTGTGTTACCGTGAACGTCATCCATGACGTCACTTTGTAGAAGCCATGAGCTTTGGATTTTGACATTTTGGTCTTCGGACAAAACTTTTTGTAAAAAACTCTTTTGATCGATATATATACAGAAGGCTTCTACCGGTTTACCTTGTATTGTGTGAAAATTGATGTGATTGATTTATAAATGATCCAAATGTCTGTCTAAAACATAGTTAGCCAATGCATCTGTTAATGTATTTAGACATCTAGGAATATGTTGATATTTAATGTAATCAAAATAACGTTCCAAGAGTCGAATTCGCAAATACACCCGTAACAAAGTAGGACTTCGAATAGTATAGACATTACTTAACTATAGTACTACAAGCAGCGAATCGATTCACACAACCAAATAACGGATTCCGAGTGAGATAGCATCAACCAATAATTCAATAATGGCGCTATACTCTGCAATGTTGTTGGTCACACGGCCAAGACACACACCTCGTAAGGAGACAAGTTCAATTGTAGGGGCATAAATTGCCCATGCAGCGGAAGCAAGGTTCTGAGTACTATGGGTAGCGAAGACTCTGACATCTGGAAATCAAACACAACATCACCTAAGGGCAGAGACCAGATAACGACAAAAGCAAGCTTGCAGTAACACACAAGAAGTATGATATAATAAAAATACAAGTACTCGTGCATAGATGATTTTATGCATAGTACTTCTTCAAGTACAACCCATTCCTGGGTTCACTCAAAGGGATACCATCGTAATCTACTAACTCATAAGCTCCTTTATCCAAAACTCATCGAACAATATAAGGACCTCGCCACATGGCTTTGAATTTTCCATCTCCTAGCATATCTTGATCTTGATCATAGAGGAGAACGAGATCTCCTTCGGAGAAAACGTGAGGCTTGACATGTTTGTTGTATTGGGCCTTGACACGTTTCTTCTTAGCTTCTATAACTAGGGTAGCATCGCATTGAGTTTCATCTAATTGCATAAGATACAATAGACGTTCTTCCTCAGTAGAAGTGTTTGGTAGGAGTTCAATAGCTAGTTTTAAAGAGGGTATCTCGCATTCAATCGGGAGAATAGCTTCCACACCATAGACTAACTGGAAAGGTGTAAACCCAGTAGCAGACTTGACGGATGTCCGATAATCCCACAATGCCAAAAAAAACATTGTGTGCCAACTTGTTTTGTGAATCCCTATCATTCGTCGGAGCATAGTTATGAGAACTTTGTTGATTGCTTTGACCTAGCCGTTGGCTTGTGGGTAATAGGGCGTTGAGTTATCATGGCGAAGACCCAACTTTTCAGTAAGTTCAGGCATCATGAAGTTTCTGAAGTGGCTACCATGATCAGTGAAGATAGCTTGGGGAACACCAAAATGAGCTATGATGTGACTAAAAATGAATAATGTTGCAGTCTTTCCAGTGTTGTCAAATGTCGGCATCGCCTCAACCCATTTCGTAAAGTAATCAATGGCTACAATAATGTAACCATGCCCCCCGGCCGAGTGAGGGTGACATGTCATGAAATCAATGCCCCATTTCGTGAAGGGACGAATGGAGACCATAGGGTGAAGAGGAGCAGGATGTGACCGTATCTTCTGATTATAGGTCTGGCAAGCATGGCATTTTTGAACGACGATTATGTAGTCGTTAAACAAAGAAGGCCAAAAATACCCTGCTCGTAAGATCATTTGGGCAGTAGCATACCGAGACATATGACCACCACATGCTCCAGAATGGCAGTCATTCAGATCTTTCTCGGCTTCGTCAAATGTTAGGCAACGTCGAAAAATAGAGTCAATCCCCCGACGATAAAGAGTATCCCCGAGGATAATGTATTGACGAGCTTGATAGCATATGCGATGTCAGTTAGTACTAGACAAAGTTGGCCGGAAAGTCTGGGTTTGGAGATATATAATGATATCCCCATACCAAAGATCCTCAGTGCTAATAAGAAAAAGAGATTCATTGGGTAATGAATCCGATGCTACTGTTTCCATTGCATAATGGGGAAAGTCGCATATCAACTCAGCAAAAACTAAGGACTTCTTGGACTTGGCGCATTCGAATTCCAAGTCAAACTCCTCAAGAATCACAATCCATTTGGAGTATTTTCCCCCTAGCAATTGACGTGTCAAAATGTGTTGCATAGGGTTGCAGTGAGAAATCATTGTAGTTTTGCGCGAGATGATATAGTGCCAGAAGAGTTGGACGGCTTGAACGGAAGCCAAGGCCAGTTTTTCGACATGTAAATACTTGATTTCAGTAGGTGTTAGACTTCGAATCAAGTAGTAAATAACATGTTCGTCGTTAGCATCATCCTCTTGGACGAGAACCATACCAATGGTGTAATCTGAGGCAGCAAGGTAGAGGAAATAATTGCGACTGTAATCGGGGGGAAAGAGAAGCAGAGCACATGTTAGGGACAATTTCAAAGCTTCAAAAGCATTGTTAGAAATGGTATCCCAGACGAACTCTGAATGCCTTTTGAGGAGCCGTGTAAATCCACAAGTTATCTCGGCATAATTTGGGATAAAACGACGAAGAAAGTTTGCTTTCCCCTGCAAACTTTGTAACTGGCGAAGTGTAGAAGGAGGAGGGAAATTAAGGATCACCTCAACCTTTAAAGGATCCACCCAGATCCCTTGATGTGAAACGATAAAACCGAGAAGGCGGTCGGATTCCACATAGAAAACGCACTTATGAGGATTTAAACATATACAGTAGAACCGACAACGAACGAAAATGGCTCGGAGGTGGGTTGGGTGATCAACTCGACGCATTGAGTGAGCGGGTAAATCATCCAAATATGGTTGAACGATGTGATTGATATCATGGAAAGCATAACACATAGCGCTTTGAAAATTTGCGCTAGAATTCTTGAGACCGAAAGGAAGTTTTCGATAGGAAAAAGTAGCCCAAGGACAAATAAAAGAAGTCTTATGTTGATCCTCGAGAACAATGTTGATTTGATTATATCCAGAGAAACCATCCATGAGAGAGAAGATTTCACTTCCGGCACAGTCATCAACAATCTGATCGATGAAAGGGGTAGGAAAGTTGTCTTTTGGACAAGCTTTGTTGATATCCCTATAATCAACGCATACACGAATGGTGCCTTATTTATTGTCAATCGGGACAAGATTGAAAACCCAGTCTGTGAGAGCCACCGGATAAATAAAGCCGGCTTTCAAAAGTTTCTCGACTTCGAGCTTTATAGCAGCTTCTTTACATGGGTGAACTAGACGAAGGTGTTTCCGGACAGGTTTAGCATCAGGGTATGTCTTTATCTCATGTATCACAATCTCAAGGTCGATACCCGACATTTCTTCGTAGCTCCATGCGAAGATATCACGAAACTCTTTGAAAAGGGACGTGTAGGTGACGACTTCGTCAGAAGAACACGAAGCTCCGATATGGACATTTTCGACAATCCCAGGTTTGACGGATATTTCAAGGAGAATAGTGGGCGAGATATTTCTTAAGTTCCCTTCGGAAAACACATCGTGTGCAGACTCGAGAATGGTGGAAATGATAACAACGGTCGATGGGGTTGAGATCCGTTGATAGTTCTCAATGGTATGTTTCTCCATAAAGAGGATGGAACGATGATGTCCATCGTCCCAAGGGGTGTCCTCCATGTCATCTCATCAGTGGTAAAAATAACACGAAAAGGATCATGAGACAATTCATCAAGAGAGGGGGTAGAAGGTGTTGCTGATTGAATGGCCTGATAGGTGGATTCGACCGGACTTAACAGCATTGCATCGTCGTAACGAAGATGATCTCTAGGGTCAGGTACTATCCAGGGGTCGTGAGATGCAGGAAGTTCATGAGGCAAGGTGGAGATCATGTTGATGGAAGCAACAAATGAGCGTGGAACATCAGGCGGTGGAATGGGGAAAGTACCCATTAACGAAAAGTCCTTGAGAAGGCCTACACGGACGTTCTCATAACCCGGTGGGGTTTTAGCAATAAATGGTACATTGCTAGTATGGGTATTAGAATTGAATAAGGCTAGTTGGTCGATGGTGACAACCTTACCTTGATGTGGGAAACGTACCACACGGAAAAGGGTTGACACAACTACGCGCATGGAATCGATCCAGCTGCGGCCAAGCAGAAAATTATAATCAAGGGGAGCGTCAAAGACTTCCACTTTGACTTGGACCGTTTTTCCTTCTAATGTGATGGGAAACGAAGGAAGAACACCGTAGGGATTAAAACCGGAGCCGTTGAAGGCTTTAAGAGTGTTATGGGATTCATTCAAAGAAGGAGAGCCAATAGCTTTCCAACAAGCAAGAGACATAACACATGTCGAGGCACCCTCATCGATAACGATTCGACAAATGTTTTTGTTAGAGACAATCACTTGGATCTGGAACACAAGTTGAGGGGGTAACCTTGGAATGTGATCTTCCAAGTCAAAGATTATTAAATTCATATTTGTCGGATCGATTCCACCGATAGCTTTCAAGAGTGCCTTCCGTTGTGCGGGACAAGTTTGAAGGACTTCAAAGGCTGACATCGCAGAAGGTGCTTGCGCCAGATCTTCAAAAATGTTGTAGTTTTGGGCCGCACGAGCATGAGGATTGAAAGGCGATTTCCGAACGACGCCCTTTGGGGGGGGTTGTAGAACTTTGTCGAGGCTCGGTCGTTTGAGATGAAGAGGACCATTGGTAGATGGATTCGCGGGAGAGGGTTGTACCGAGGAAGGCAGTAGATCATCAGCCTTCTCTTTAGAGGGAGAATAATCTTTGGCTCAAGTAGTGAGTGTATCGTCGCTCTGCATTGAATCGCCAGTACACATCAAAACATATGATGTAGTAGAAGAGGAGGGTTGGTCGTGAATGACCAACTGAGCCTGTTGTTGAGACGGGAAGGGTTGGGACAAAACGGCTGGAGCAGGTGGTTTTGGAGCTCCTTGAAGGAACTTAGTGACCTCGGCGCATCATGGACAATTCTTCGTGTAGTGATCATCACTACAGATAAGACAAGGGTATCAAGGTTTGCACTTATCCCGATCATCAACAGGGGTAGTTTTGGTTTGCTCTGCTTGAGAATTATTTTTTCCCTCCTTATTCTTACCTCTCCCCTTTTTAGATTTGTTTTTACCGGCTGGGCTATATTGGACTGCATTTACCTCAGAAGTCTTGCCGATGGGAGGGGTAGGAGACGGAGCATTTTGAACATTAGAAGAAGTAGGTTGGGGGTTTGCGCTTAAGGCAGAGTGTGGTTGGGCCTGGAATGTGCCAATCACATCGTTAGCTGCATGCGAAGCAGCTGGAGTAGTTGAAGTTATGGAAGTGGAAGGACGAGGTAAATTAGGTAGTAAATCGTAAAGGGTGACCATTTGTGAGTAAACGAGATCAAGATATTGAGCACGACTTATAGCTTGTTCTTCTATGACCACGCCACCCATGGCAATGTCACAACCGATGTCGTTCACAAACGATTTGGTGAACCATTCTGCCAGCAACTAATCGGGGAGTTCG
>ML790330.1:50560-60587 GCA_009831015.1 Picea engelmannii | reverse complement strand
CTTCAATTTTTGTTAACTAAATACATATAATGATAATATTTTTACACATTGACATAAAATACTCATTTAAATGCATTACTCAAAAATATTGGAGATTACACAATTGAATAAAGTATCATGACATTTTAACTTTCTCCACCTAATGAAAGAGGTCATCGTGCCTTCATTCATGTCCAAGTTTCATAAATTGTGTTACAATCTACCTCATGCAATTCCTAAGGTGTTGATAAAGATAAAAACATCAAAGTGTCTAATGTTTCTAGACCAAGTCTAGATCTATCATCATTTTTTGTACGATTTAACTTAGAGAATCCTTTTTGCCACAATTTGACACAATTTTCCACAGGAAGAGTAAGAACAATTTGCCACAATTTCATTAAATTTAGTTAAGACTCGCACCAGTCAGGTTCTCCTCCACATTGTTCCCAAGATGCAACCATGTTTTTCCTTAGATGTCTAATGTAGAGTAATAATAAATCTTTCCATTTCACCTTCACATTTTTATGTATTGGTGAGTCTCCAATATCAAATTTTTCAGATAGTCGTCTCAACCATCATTTTGTTTCAAAGTCTCTTTCATTCTCTTCTTCAAAGTAAGAACGGGCACTGAATAATTTTGCTGCATTGAATATTGGCAAATATGTAAACCTGTCATTGAGATAATCAATCAAATTTTGGACAAACGCTTTACCCAAGTGAACACAATCTTCCACAGTACCTAACCCAAGTGAATTAGGTATAAGTTCAAATCTTAACATATGCACATGTGAAGCATCTGTATTATCAATGAACTCCAATTTTCCATGTTCCAGTTTCTTCAAGAAATATGAAACATGTTGAGAACCTGCTCTAAACATATATCACAAGAATATTCTACGAAGAAATTCAATAAGAACATCTAATTGCATACCAATAGATGTTTTATCCATATGTTCCTCTTGAAATCGTTGACTTGGATTATTTAATTTAGTTAGAACATCTGCTGACAAATCAATACAAAACTGAACTTGAAATATTGTTCTTATTTCATACATCTTTCTATTATCATGTTTTTATTCCTGTAATAATGATGACATAATTTTCAAAAACCTATTCATCACATGTCCCCTAGAAAGCCATCGGATATGATGAATTTGAAGTACTCGTAACTTAGCAATTTGAAACAAGTCCATTAAACGTTTGAGTTCTCCATGTCTATTTGCATATTTTTCCAACCAAGAATATACTTCATTGGCCAATTTATCGATATAATTGAATTCAAGAAAATAATTTGTAGCATAAATTATATTTAGTGCCTCATGATGTGCTACATAGTAAATGCATAAAAAAATGAGTCACTTCACGAATAAAATTGGTAGTCAAACCTTCATGAATACCTCACATAAATGAAGTTTCATCTGACACAAATCCCGCCATTTTATATTTTGATAAATCTGTTTCAGATAATAAGCCTGACATGGATTCATACATCGATTCTGCATTACTTTCGTTAATTTTTAGAAGATGAATATTTTTTGTTGCACGTGAAATTCTTCCTCCATCGACTAGATATGTAATATATACAATAAGATGTTCCTCCATTGTTTTATCTATGCTTTCATCCACCAAAAATAGAATAAAAGGGACTCGAACAAATTTATGTCTTCAATTTTTTTCCAGTAAACCATTTTTGCTGCTAGTAAAAATATATTATGTGTTCCCCTGTACCTATGCAAGTCACACAAATCTTTATACAATTCTAAAGGTAAATCTTTTATAGCCACAAAATACATAGTTTCCATCACATTAATTATTCTGGATTTCTCAGCATCCAGCACGAGTTTAAGATGTCTTGTGAAGGGTAAATATGATTGTCTTGATTCACTCTTCAACAATTGAATTGAACGTTTATGAGCCTCAAATACGACACAACTAGTTAACTCACTTAATTGGATTGTACTACTACATTCCCTTGCATATGGTGTATCTCCTTTGAATTTCACACACCATGAACACTTGATATGTTCTTCACCATTTGCACCTACTATAGGATATGCACATTTGTATATTAATTTCCATCCATATTTAAATGTTATTTTAGGAGCTAACCCCTTGCCTTTGTTTTTTTGAATACCTTCTTCGTCAATATTAATATTCAAAAAAAGAAAGAAAAGAGGGTAGATCTTAAAATAATGTTTAAATATGGATGGAAATTAATACACAAATGGGCATATCCTATAATAGATTCCAATGGTGAAGAGTGCATCAAGTGTTCATGGTGTGTCAAATTCAAAGGAGATACACCATATGCAAAGGAAGGTAGTAGTACAACCTAGTTAAGTGGGTTAAATGGTCATGCCATATCTGAGGCTTATAAACATTCAAATCAACTTTTGGAGAGTGAATCAAGGAAATCATATTTACCTGTCACAAAAAATGTTGAACACATATTGGATTTTGAGAAATCTAGAATAATCAATGTGATGGAAACTATGTATTTTGTGGTTATAAAATATTTACCTTTAGAATTGTATAAAGACTTGTGTCACTTGAATAAGTAGAAGGGAACAACTAATATTCCTTTAACTAATGAATACTCTTCATATACTAATATTACATCTGGAAAAGAGTTTTTACTAGCAACAAAAATGGTTTACTGAAAAAAATTGAAGGAAGAAATTTGCTCGAGTCCATTTTATTCTATTCTGGTGGATGAAAGCACAACTAAAACAAAGGAACAACAACTTATTGTATATATTACATATCTAATGGATGGAGGGAGAGGGGTCATGTGCAACAAAATTTATTTGTCTTCTAAAAATCAAGGACAATACTACATAATCAATGTATGAATCTATGTAATGCTTATTATCTGAAATGGATTTATCAAAATATAAAATGGTGGAATTTGGGTTAGATGGAGCTTCACCTATGAGAGGTATTCATGAAGGTTTGGCTACCAAGTTGCTTCAAGAAGTGTCTCATTTGTTATGCATTCACTGTGTAGCACAATGTGAGGCACTAACTATACACATTATTTTCCTAAATTTAATTATATCGATAAGTTGGCCAATAAAGTATATTCTTGGATGAGAAAATATGCAAAGAGGCACGGAGAACTCAAAAGTTTAATGTACAATTATTTCAAATTGATAAGTTACAATTGCTTCAAATTCATCAAATCTGATGGCTTTCTAAGCGATTGGTGATGAACAGGCTTGTTAAAATTATGTCAACATTATTACAAGAATGGAAACATGATAACATAAAGATGTATGAATTGGGAATAAAATTTCAAGTTCAATTTTGTATTCATTTGTTGGGAGATGTTCTAATTGAATTAAATAAGCTAAGTCAATGATTTCAAGAAGAACATATTGATATAACATCTATTGGTATGCAATTAGATTTTCTTATTGAACTTCTTCGTAGAATATTCTTGTGACATATGTTTGGAGCAAGTTCTCAAAATGTTTCATATTTCTTGAAGAAATCAAAACATGGAAAATTGGAGTTTATTGATAATACAAGTGCTTCACATGTGCATATGTTAATATTTGAACTTATACCTAATTCACTTGGGTCAGGTACTATGGAAGATTATGTTCACTTGGGTAAAGCATTTATCCAAAAGTTGATTGATTGTCTTATTGACAGTTTACAGATTTTCCAATATTCAATGCAACAAAATTATTCAATCATCGTTCTTACTTTGAAGAAGAGAATGAAATAGACTCTAAAACAAAACGATGGTTGCGATGTTTATGTGAAAAATGTAAAGGTGAAATGGAAAGTTTTACTATTACTCTACGTCACGTTTAATGAACTTGTGGCAAATTGTTCTTACTCTTTCTACTAGTAGTGCTAATCGTGAAAGAAGATTCTCTAAGTTGAATCTTATAAAAAAATATGATAGATCTAAACTTGGTCTAGAAAAGTTAGACAATTTGATGTTTTTATCTTTATCAGAACCGAAGACCTTTTTCATTAGGTGGAGAAAGTTAAAATGCCATGATACTTTATTAATTTTGTAATTTCCAATATTTTTTACTAATGCATTTTAAAAAGTATTTTATGTCAAATGTGTAAAAATATTATTATTATTTAGTTAATAAAAATTGAAGTTATGTCAATTTATTTAAATTTAATTTGATGATTAAAAAATTATGTTTGAAGAATAATAAATTAAGAGTTAATTCTTTTATAATGAATGGGTTTTTACTATAAAGATTTCTATGTGGTGAGTTATTTTATGAATGGGTCTGACCGTTGGAATGGGTTTTTACTATTAAGATTTCTATGTGGTGAGAGTTATTTTATGAATGGGTCTTACAGTTGGGTGAGGAGGGGATTAATATTTAAAAGAAAACATATTTTATAAATGGATGATTAGGAGGATTGGATGAGGAGGGGAGTAATATTAAAAAAAACATATTTTATGAATGATAAAATAATCATACAAATTTTAATTTTTTTTTATTTTATTATTTTAACTTATGAATATAAAAAAAGTTTTGATAACTTGTCAAATTTGATCTGATCCCTAGACGCTGTTTGACTTTTAAAAAGATGTACACTAACCAAGATGTACAGGCTCGTCGATAATTTTTGGTCAGAGATTCTACCAGTCCCTACAATAGAAAACTTATATGAAGATGAAGCTTTTGATCAAAGGCAACTTGCGGCGTTGCCAAAGCCATAGATGAGTATGCAGCTCTCCGACCCAAGCTGTAGAATCAAATGAAGAGGCACTGCAGATGGACCCTAGACTAGAGGAAATTGTAGAAAGAATACTAGACAAATGCATTTTGGAAAGCAAATTTTAGCAGGCGGTGGGCATTGCAGTTGAATGCAGAAGGCTTGCTAAGTTGGAAGAGGCCACTATGAAGAGTGATAATGTTTCTGGAATGCTTTCTTGTTGCATCAATGTCTCTCAAACATTTGTTCGTAGAAGTGAGTACCGATGTGAGGTTCTTTGTCTCCTCCTTCAAATTTACCAAACTTTGTCTTCTTCTTTGCATCTGTTGGTGTCTTACGCTCTTAGATGAGCCTGGAAGTGTTGCAAGTATTTCTACTTCAGCATTAGGGAAAAAAAAATTGAAGAATCTAGAAAGGAATAAGAGATGGAGTTATCAAAAGGTACTTCCTTGGCTGACCTTCGCAAGAGATTACAATCACGAAGGCATTCCAGGGACATCAAGGTCGGCTGTTTACTCCGTTTTTCATCTAAGAAGTGGAGAAGTACTAGGGATTTTCTTAAGATATTTGATGGACAGACATAATACACCATTATACACTAATAATATTTTTATTACACACAAATTAATATACAATAAATGAATATATAATTGGAGTTAGATCCAACTAATTATAAATTTAGGAGGAGATGTTGAGCGAATATCTCAACTATCTCTAACAAACTAAATCAACTATCTCTAACAAACTAAATCAAGTCTCCTAAAATAAACATTATTTCTAACAGCTCCCCTTAATGTTTACTTTACAAATTACAATACAACACAGAAATTACTATACTTTGGCTTGTCTTACATCTACCTCTGAACTATCAATTCATTCAGCACAAATACAACTGCTTCAGATCATTAATAACATATTTGTAAGATCAACAATTCTTTACTATCTCTAAGAATAATCTAGATACCGAGTCACCAACATATAACAGAATGAAGAAATAATCAAATCAATGATTTGTTCTCTTGACACCAAAAACGTTGAAAAACACTAATTTAAATTACAATACTCTATTCTTATAATTAATTCTTCATTAAATAATTTTACAATACATACTTTAAAACACATCACAACACACAATAAATTTGTATATATTATCAAGAGTGAAACGCAGCAGAATAGTGCCGACATCTAAGAAACTGATAAAGGATTAGCCCATAAGAACCACCGCTTATACCAATTCGCAGTACAGGCAGCAACTACGTTCAACAAATGACTACTTCCCATATACTTAGCGATGCATCTGCTTTTATTTCTCACCGCTTATACCAATTCGCAGTACAGGCAGCAACTACGTTCAACAAATGACTGCTTCCCATATACTTAGCGATGCATCTGCTTTTATTTCTCAATTTGCATTGGTATGAGAGAGGAATAATGAAGCAATCTTCTGGTCATAATTGACTTTATTGACATATTTTCACAAGTGTTGATGGGTATTGACATATTCTCACATTTGTTGTTGGGTAACAGGGTTGGAATTTCAAATTTATCTTACCAGTCAAGTGAAATTTTGATTACGGTCATTTGTTTTTCATGTTTTTCATTTTAGTTTTACCCCAAATTCATGAGTGTCAAATTGTCTATCACTGAATGGATATTCAATTAACTATTAATACTTTATGTAAACTAGGACTATGGACTAATTAAATTTCAAGGATTGGGAGTAAATTTTGTTTATTGTTATATTTAATCCTCCAACAAACCTTCGCCCAACCCCTCTTCAGTGTGAGACCTAGATAGGTGACACACTATAATAATCTAAGTACCTAAAATTTATGACGGATTGAGATTTTTTATACCGATAAATTTTATCCACATGTCACATACGTGGACACATATTTTGATGCACTATGTAAAGCTTCGAAACAATTGGGCCGCAATTTGAAGTTTGAATCCACTTTGTTCACAATGGCTCCAACAATCTTCGGCAGCCATACTTTTTGTAGTGAATTTCACTCCAACAACAGTCTCTTCACACACAGTTATATTTGCTTAAAAACACACACCCACACATATGTAAAGATAATCATCTTTGATGCCTATCACATCTACTTGGGCACTTCCGTGAGGGATTAAGTCCAGTCAAGCTTTGATATCATCTTAAGAAATTTGGTGGACAGACATAATACACAATTACACACAAATAATATTTCTATTATACACAAATCAATATAGAATAAGTGAATATATAGTTGGAGTTAGATCCAACTAATCCTAAATTTAGGTAGAGATGTTGAGTCAATATCTCAACTATCTCTAACAAACCAAACCAAATCTCCTAAAGTAAACATTATTTCTAACAAGTTTTCCGTGGGATATTACCTCTGAAAAAAAGAGATTACAATCAGAAGGTATTCAAACAAAGGCTGATGCTAGACTACAGAATATACATACTTTTAAACATATTCTCTTGTTCCCCTTGGGGTTAAGCTTGCCACAGACATCAGAACCAGTTGTTTACCCAGTTTTCCATCCACTGAGTGGAGAATTACTCAGGATTTCCTATAGGATATTACCTCCAAAATAAATAAATAAAAAGATTACAATAAAAAAGTAATCAAACAAAGGCTAATGCTAGAATACAGAATATACATATTTTAAGCATTTTCTCTTGTTACCCTTGGTATTAGACATGTGGTTTACCATGTTTTCCAGAAATACTCGGAGTTTCCCGTGGGATATTACCTCAAAAAAAAAGATTACAATCAGGAAGTACTCGCTGATGCTACACAACAGAATATACATACTTTTAAGCATATTTACGCAAGAGGTGGGATGCATCATACCTACTCAATAAATTTCCTGAAAGAAGGGCAGAATCCAAGGAAGGATTCTGCTAAATTAAGAAAGCCCAGTGCATTACATTTAGCTCCAAATATTATGAAGTGTCCAATGGTGGAGCTGTTCTTCAAAAGATCACATTTAACCTTGGGGATGGAATGCTACTGGTGATTCTAAAGAATAACGGTGATGAGATCCAAGCGATGCTGTCTACAGATATCAGAGAGCCCATCACACTTCATTGGGGATTATCATTGAACTTGGCATGAGAGTGGCTGGTACCTCCACTGAGCATTATACCAAAGGCATCAAATGTGGTGGATGGATCCTGTGATACATCATTTGTAAGGGGATTTGCTGGAGATGCATCTCTTCAGTCCCTGGAGATCAACCTCAGGAAAAAAAATATTGGAAAGCCTTTTGTTCTCCAATCTGGTGGACGATGGATAAAAATAATGGGTCCAATTTCTACATAAGTCTGAAAGCCACAGGTAGAAAAACTATAAAGAGTGCATATAGAAAAGGTAAACCCGTTGGTAGTAGGTGAAGCCACCGTTGGGGGAGAGTTCGACTAGACGTGTGTGCACAGCCATTAGGCAGAAGATAGGAGACAAAGGAATCACCACTCATACCCCCTAATCCATGTTCTAGAGGGGCAAAAGACGAACATAAAAAAGAAAAAACCCACCCTCAATCACACAGAGAAGAGACCTGCCTAAAACGTGTGAGATACACAGTAAAAACACGTGAGAACACAGAACAAAACCCGATTATTTTCACCTTTAGAGCCGTTAGGATTTGAAGCAGACTTGACTGAAGAAGAAAAACAACGGTTTCGTTATGCTTTGATGGAGGTTCTATGGATGTTCCTCAGCCATTGGAAAAAAATTCTTGTCAGCTGAACAAAAAATGCAAAACAGATCCTTTGGTTATCCTATTACCACTCAGTTTCAATCCACCAACTTATATGCACTTGCGTATGTTTGAACTGACCAGGCATCAATTGCTTTCAGATAGATTGGTTTTTTTTAAGTCGTAAGTTCCACAGCTTTTTGAACCAGTGTTTCGATAACATATGTAATGCTTAAGACACTGAAATAACGTGCATAACAATTAAATCTTTTTCGTTTGAGGAACGAGTTATAGAGTCATACTTGAAAGTTGAAGAGATCAAGTGCCTTATAGCCATGGTGGACAAAGAACCGTTGTTGACAAAGAACCGTTGAGCTTATAGCCATGGTGGACAAAGAACCATTGAGCTATCAATAACCACAACTAAGTATGCCAGCTTCTAATCATTCCATATCAAGATTGCCCCCAGCAAAACTTTACATCCATTAAATAACATTTTTCCTGTACCTCCATCAAAAAGAAATTCCATGCATAAGTTCCACTTATCATCAAATCAAATCATGCTGCTTTTTTACCTCTTCTCAATTTAGTTTTTCCAGATTTTATTTTGGTAATTTTTCTTCTTTTAACTTTTTTTCCATTCAATTTAGCTTTTCCTTTGATTTTATTTTGGTAAGTTTTCATGTTTTTTTTTTCTTCAATTTAGCTTTTCCTTTGATTTTATTTTGGTAAGTTTTTTTTTTTTTAATCTTTTTAATCTTTTTTTTCTTTTAATTTGGTTTTTCTTTTTCTTTTTTCATTTTTTTTTCTTCAATTGAAGGCTACCAAGCTGAATTTTTTAAAGTCGGAGGGCCAATCCTTATCCCTCACATACACAAGCTCTTCAATTTAGCAATCAAACAGGGCTTCCCTAAACCCTGGACACAAAGCCTCATTGTTCCTATTTTTAAAAATGGGGATAAAAACATTCCCTCTAATTATAGGACCATTATGATTAGCCCGATTTTAGCCAAGCTTTATGGAATCATTTTGGAAAAGAAGATTAGCATTTGGCTAGAAAGTCACAGTAAAAGAGCTAAAGGCCAAGCCGGGTTTAGGAGATATCATTCAACTGTGGACCATCTTGTTACCTTTAGGATCATTGCAGAGGAGTTCCGCAATACTAAAACCAATCTTTTTTGTTGTTTTGTTGACTTCATGAAAGCTTTTGACATGGTTCCTAGGAAAAACCTTTGGAATAGGTTGGAAGAGATAAAAGTGCCTCTCGAGTTGAGGGCTACTGCAATAAGGATGTATGAGAACGTTATTGCTATGTTTAAAAACACTGAGCGTTGGTCAAAAGAGATTAACTGCAATATCGGAGTCAAACAAGGTTGTCCCTTGTCCCCTACCCTTTTTGGCATATACNTTGATAAATTAGAAGAATGTTTGGAAAAAGCAGGTTGTGTCAGCCCTACACTCACTGGTATAGTCATCAATCTTCTTCTTTATGCCGATGATATTGTTCTTATGGCAATGAGTCCCCATGATCTTGAAAACCAACTAAGAATCCTCAAGGATTTTTGCTCCAATATGGGTATGACTGTTAATACTGATAAGACTAAGGTCATAATTATTAAATCCAATAAGATCCCTTATGATACCTTTGTATATGACAACA
>ML790330.1:24563-49690 GCA_009831015.1 Picea engelmannii | reverse complement strand
TTTTTCACTTTATAATAAATTAATTGTTTTGTTATAATTATTTTTACCTAATGTATTTTTATTATTATTTATTAATAATTATTTTAATTTTTATTATACTTATTTAATATTATTGCTTATTAATTTTATTTTAATACCACTTATTTATTTAAGACTAATTCATTATAGGGAGCATTTTTACATAAGGCCAAGATGCTTATATTACCTAGCTAGATATGCATCCAAAAATTCATGAAAAACACTTTATTTTACTATGCTAAGTATTCATAAACATCATGAACAGAAATTATTTTCTACATCCATAACTTTTCAAAAAATATCATGAACAACATTCCAAGAATACCAATCATTTCTTCTAACATAGGTTTAGTATGCTTCAAGTATCATATGAATATGTTAGGTGCCTACTTTAACACACTAGCTATATATCATATACTATGGATAATATTTCTGGAAGTAAATACCCAAATAACATATATTAACATTCTTCAAAACAAAGTTGCTTCAAATAACATATATTAACATTTTTAAAAACAAAGATGCTTTTATAAGATGAGATTCATGCTTGCATAACATACACCAACATCGTTCCTAAGATGCCAACTATGGCTTTCCAATCATCATAAACGACAAGATAATAATTTATCAATATACAACATATATCATATATCATGAATAGCAATCTAACATGGCGAAGTGTGCTTCCTTTTCATCATAAAAACACTTTAATATATATCAAGAGGAATTCCCAACTTGTTGGGCATGCAAAAAAATATCATAACAGAAATCTAAGATGCCACACTTGCATGCAATATGGTGGGCATATGTCATAAACGGTGAAAACAAGCTCCTACATTTGCTTCCCACACTCCAAGCAATCATGTACAACACTCTCAAATGCCAATATTGGCCTTCTCTTCAAGTTTGGCATGCAAAACATATCATAGAAAACATTGTAGATATGCCACTAATGGTTTCCACTCATATGCATCATTCAAGAAAATACACTCATATGCATCATTCAAGAAAATACATGCATGGTGTAAATTGAGTTCCAAAGAATGCCAACAAGGTGCTGGATGAAGTCTTTTGAAATCATTGAAAACCAACCAAACATTAAGAACAAATTTTTCATTAGATCATAAATGCCTATATGTTACCAAACTATCATTTACTTTCCAAATGGAAGCTGGGTGAATGACTAAAATAAAATAGAAAAACTATCATTTACCTTATAAATGTATCATTTACCTTCCAATAAACCAACCAAACATCAAGAACAAATTCTTCATTAGATCATAAATGCCCATATGTTATCAAACTATCATTTACCTTCCAAATGGAAGCTAGGTGAATGACTAAAATAAAATAGAAAAACTATCATTTACCTTCCAAATGGAAGTTGGGTGAATGACTAAAATAAAATAGAAAAACTATCATTTACCTTCTAAATGGAAGCTGGGTGAATGGCTAAAATAAAATAGAAAAATGCTCTGTCATAGCCTCCAACTCGTCAAAGATGGAGTGTCACCATGGTAATATATATAGTGCATGCAACCAATGAACCATGGCATATGCTACAAAATGTTGGAAGAACTAAACCAAACCCACACACTAAAATGTTCGTGCCCAGATTTAGAAAGACCTCAAGGAATACACTGCCAAGAGAGGGGAAAGGAAGGTAATGGGATTGTAAATTAAATGTGAGAAAATGTAAATGTGTTGTAAACAAATCAAAGGCTTTCAAGCTTCCTTCTACTTTCCCACAATAGTCCAAAAGAGGGTTGTGTTTGCATGACAAAGAGAGGGGTCAAGGTGAGTTGCATGGGCTTCAAACATGCAATATTTAATATCTCAATGATGCCTTGCAATGGTTTTGGGCTTGAATACTTTAAATAGAGCTATAGAAAATTAGAATAGAGGCAAGCTATGCTTGGCCTCTTCTTCTCATTTTCCCAAATCATTGAGGAAGGACTTTCTCAAAAGGGATAAAACTCTTAGAACAAAAGGCATCCGAGGGGTATTGAAATGGCAAAGGAAAAGCATGGTTAACAATATCCCTAGCTGTATTTTCATTCCTACCATCCAAGCTTCACATTGAATCAATAAAATGTAGGGTTCAATCCTTAATTAAATCCTACATTTGCTTCCTTTCTTGTTTTTGGTATCATTGTTAGTGAATCCATGATGAACTAGGCTCTCTACAACTCCAAAACGTACACCAAATTGTAAAGCTAAAATGGTTCTTTTAGTGGCCACAAATCCCCATGAAATTAGAGTCCAAAGATTGGTTTGTTTGGCAATATTTGGCCCTTTCTTGTATGGGCAATGGTTCTACTTCATGAAAGGGTTAAATCATGCCAAATAACCCAAGCTTTCGACTGTTCTAACAATAAACATAGAAGGCCAACATTCTATCACAGCAATAGGGGCTAAGGCCGAGCCAAAACTTGTCTTCCAAGATCACAACAAGCAAGTCATTTTATGCTAGAGCATTGAAAAATAGTATAGAGGTAACAAGAAAATTTGGTTAACTTATTTTGAGCTAATCATGTGAATTATTTTCCACCATTGGATGAAATCAATGGCTGGAAAAAAGAGTGCTTAATTAACATACAACTTCAATAAAGTCAACAAGTTTCTAAGCTTTATGGGCAAGCTTTCTTTGGTATATATCTGCACAACTCATATAAAGTATTTTATGCCTTAGCTTCTCAAGCCATCTATAACCATATCATTCCTTTACCATTATAAAGTATTTGATGCCTTAGCTTCTCAAGCCATATATAATTATATCATTCCTTTACCATTAGTTATGATAACACATAAATATGTCTGACTATGATTATATTGGTCCATTAATTACTTGCACTTGTAGTTCGATAGTAGCACTCTATTCTCTTTGTTTTGCAGGAATAAGTATCAACAATTAAACGAGGACAATAACCATGTGAAGTTGATAACAATCATTAGTAAAACTTGCTTGCATTTCGACCTTACTTGCAAGTTTCCTGTGATCAATACAAGCAATGGTATAGCATGTGCTAATATAATTAACTATGAAATCCAAGTGACCATAGCTCATTGTTAACTAGCTTTGTCATGCAAGCAATGCTTTATGCTAAAGATAAATAAATGCATATGAAATAACCATGGAAAATCATCATCATATTGGACAAACCTATATAATAATGCTTATGTCAAACAACCTTATGACTCTCATGCACACCACTAGTTGGGGGCCCTTTAGTTACCTTTTCATCAAGATGGAAGATGACTATCATGCATTGCTAATGTGAGATCTCGACCATAGGATGACCGTCCCATAAATTGTCAGTTTGGAATAGGATAGATTGCAATTTGCAATGCTTTGCAATCAATTGGTGTTGACCATAAAATGAATCAACTGCGTGCAAGTCTTCAATTTGATTATAGCTTGACATCATTGATTTGTAGCTTTGTACTCCATTGAATTTCCTTCCTTCCTCTAATCTCTTTCACAACATTGAAGGATTGTATGGTGCATACAGGTCTTCACCATTGCGAACCAGCTCAGAAGGAGGCATTTAACTTGTATATGTTAGTTTTTGGGCATATTTGGTTTGTATCACCGTGAAGTAGGTTAGGCATTATGTCTGTGGAGGCTTCCCTTTGTCTCTCTATGTCCTTTCTTACTTGCTTTATGTTTATTTTCTCAKACTGCATTTCCAAACCATTTTTTATTAGATATGCTTACATTGGTTCTCTAGAGCAAGTTACACTTTTGACATTTCAACCATTATTGTGCTCATATTTGTTATGTGATTTACTATAAATCAATGAGATTTTTATCATTCATATTATTTCAAAATTGTTTATATTTGATGTAATAAGGGATTTCATTGAACATAGAGAGAGTGTGTAATAAATCATATTACAAGGCCCAATTAAACTTGATAATCTAAGGTTTAGGAAGTGGAAAATAGGGTTTGATAATTTGCAATGCTTTGCAATCAATTGGTGTTGACCATAAAATGAATCAACTGCATGCAAGTCTTCAATTTGATTATAGCTTGACATCATTGATTTGTAGCTTTGTACTCCATTGAATTTCCTTCCTTCCTCTAGGCTCTTTCACAACATTGAAGGATTGTATGGTGCATACAGGTCTTCACCATTGCGAACCAACTCAGAAGGAGGCATTTAACTTGTATATGTTAGTTTTTGGGCATATTTGTTTTGTATCACCGTGAAGTAGGTTACGCATTATGTCTGTGGAGGCTTCCCTTTGTCTCTCTATGTCCTTTCTTACTTGTTTTATGTTTATTTTCTTAGACTGCATTTCCAAACCATTTTTTATTAGATATGCTTACATTGGTTCTCTAGAGCAAGTTACAGTTTTGACATTTCAACCATTATTGTGCATCATCTTTGTTATGTGATTTCCTATAAATCAATGAGATTTTTATCATTCATATTATTCCAAAATTGTTTATATTTGATGTAATAAGGGATTTCATTGAAAATAGAGAGAGTGTGTAATAAATCATATTACAAGGCTCAATTAAACTTGATAATTTGAGGTTTAGAAAGTGGAAAATAGGGTTTGATAATTTGCAATGCTTTGTAATCAATTGATGTTGACCATAAAATGAATCAACTATGTGCAAGTCTTCAATTTGATTATAGCTTGACATCATTGATTTGTAGCTTTGTACTCCATTGAATTTCCTACCTTCCTCTAAGATCTTTCACAACATTGAAGGATTGTATGGTGCATACAGGTCTTCACCATTGTAAACTAGCTCAGAAGGAGGCATTTAACTTGTATATGTTAGTTTTGGGGCATATTTGTTTTGTATCACCGTGAAGTTGGTTAGGCATTATGTCTATGAAGGCTTCCCTTTGTCTCTCTATGTCCTTTGTTACTTGCTTTATGTTTATTTTCTCAAACTGCATTTCCAAACCATTTTTTATTAGATATGCTTGCATTGCTTCTCTAGAGCAAGTTACAGTTTTGACATTTCAACCATTATTGTCAATCATCTTTGTTATGTGATTTCCTATAAATCAATGAGATTTTTATCATTCATATTATTTCAAAATTGTTTATATTTGATGTAATAAGGGATTTCATTGAACATAGAGAAAGTGTGTAATAAATCATATTACACGGCCCAATTAAACTTGATAATTTGAGGTTTAGAAAGTGGAAAATAGGGTTTGTAGGTATCATGATTAAGCAGGTTTTAAATTAGAGGGATTCCAAAAAATGAAGTGAATTAGTTGTAAAATTTGTAGGTGAATAAATTGAAATATCATGCATATAAAAAGGAAACTAATGCTAAAACACCATTCTTTGAATATCATATTCCCTCTATAATTCCTTCCCCTGGACTAGGTTGAGAAACTAGTCTAGATTATAGTCATAAAAAATTCTTCTAACATGTTGGTGAGTATATCATTCCAAAAGCAGAGAATGCCAATAACAAGTGGAAACAAAGAAAATAATGTAATGTATTACTATCTTACAAATTTGTGTAGTGCATGGATTTTGCACTTAAGTGCATCCATGCACTCAATGCCCAAATATGACCATGAGGCTTACCATCATCTCGAGAAGGGTTACTTGCATTGGTATTATTCCCTTGGTTATCCCGTTTCCTGGTTTAGGTGTATGGATGTGTATTCCCCATTTGATGCCTAGTGCCTAGACAAGGTCCCCTTGGTTTCTGACGAGCCTCATTTTTACCATTTTTCAACCATAATTTTGCCACACCATTGCCCCTTTTATTTCTCCCTACAGACATTTTTACATCTCTTTTTTCCCAATTCATGAGTTCAAGGCTCAAGGTAATCTTTGTCATAAACATTGGAAATTTAAAGGACATCATAGATTAAGGATTGCTTATTCTGTATTTATTATGCTAAATAATCAGTCGGGTTGGAGTTGCTGCAGAATAGGATTATTGCTATAGAACCTTTCTATGGATCACTTCAGACCCATGTTGTGGACCATTACAGGCTGTGCTATAAATCGCTATAAGACCATGCTATGGATCCCTATAGGACTATGTTAGGACTATATTGTGGATCACTACAGGCCTTTGCTACAGATCACTATAGGCCCCTGCTATGGATTGCTACAGACTCATTAAATTAAGTTGTGTTGTGAATCCTTTGTTGTATATTTGTGTTTGAGATAATGAAGAGGATTTCATGTTATGGATGTTGCATATGTTTTGAAGTTTTGAATAGTTATCCCAACAACATAAAGATTCATTATAACTATCATATGGTTGAAGCCACACGGTGCAATTATGAAGTTGTTATTTGGTATATGATTGTGCACTTAATGGGTTATAATCGACTTCATTCTATTTAGTTTGTCCTTTCTAAGACAATTAGACATACCTTGTTGACTTAGGGATCTGTATTTAAAGACTATTAGAATGTCTTGAGAATCTTTGATTTTTAAGCAAATTCACTTAAAATTGTTTTGTAATTTTATTATAAAAAGGATATTCATCCTTACAACGAGACAAATAGAGACATCCATTGACAGTGAGATAATTTAGAACTATTAGTATGATGGGAGAAGTGAATTCATTGTGATGTAAAACTCTTTCTTGGCTCATTTAAATTGTTGTTGAAGTTCCTACAACTGTGACTTGTTAGTTATCTCTTCATCCCATAGAGGCAGGGCCCAGTCTGCAAGTACGAAGTTTCTTAGACATATTATTTTTAGTTTCTTTCTTTGTTTATTTGAATTATGGCTATTGATTTATGCTTTTAACTAATTCTTGTTTCTGGTCTTTGATTGTTTATCTTGTATACATGAGTTGTGTGAATTATAGTACAGTATAGATTTCATACAGTATTGAAGAGTTCTGTAGATTGAGATACAAGGAGTGGAACAAATTATTTTATTGTGTGATTTTGTTTTTCTTTTTTCTACCATGGATGGTAAATAGGTAGGATTTAGAAGTTACTGTTCGTTTTTACCATCATATAGAAATCAACTATAGAGAAGATCTTTAAACTCTACAGCACTGTATCTCATAAGTTTACAATACCATGGATTGACATATTAAATGTACAAGTAGATTATAATCTTTGTTACAATACCATGGGTTGACATATTAAATGCACAAGTAGATTATAATCTTTGTTACTAAACAAGGAGATTAATTCATCTACCATTTTTGGTGTTGTTTCTAGGGAGATGCCAAAGAATTAGAGAACTTTCTTTGTACTAATTTAAACAACATGGGTAAGGGAACGATATCTCATAAGTTTACAATACCATGGGTTGACATATTAAATGTACAAGTGGATTATAATCCTTGTTACTAAAACAAGGAGATTAATTCCTATGGTGTCGTTTCGAGGGAGATGCCAAAGAATTAGAGAAATTTCTTTGTACTAATTTAAATAACACGTGGTAAGGGAATTTGTACTAATTTAAATAACACGTGGTAAGGGAATTAGCTCTAGGGAATTTTTGACAGCCCCTTTGTTGGATTTCATAAGGAGTTTTTTGCATTGCATATATAATGCATGAATAGAATACGAGAATCCAAAGGGAAATTTTGTGGTGCAGTAAGAGCCACTCAACTTATTAACATACTCTTAGGAAAACCAGTAAAAGGATGAATATGATACTCTAAAGGGAAATTTCGTGGTAAACCAGTGAAAGGAAGAAAAGCATGGGTACCATTAGAATCCCAATCTATTTTCAACAAGGACATTGTTGAATCAAATCTTGCACCAGCCAATCCTGTAGTTGGTTATACCACTAAAGTTGTATTAATACCATCTACTATAGACATAGAAGCAATAAGGCTCAAAATTCCAAGGAAATCCTATACAAGAACCAAAATTTACCGCAGAATATATTTGTTCAAAAGAATCTGTGGCACAAGGACAATCCAATTTGTGGAATATCAACGTGGTGGAAGTAGAATGGGGAGATTCAAATCAACTAGATCTTGTAACTTTTGGATTTCAGATTCAAGATGTTGAAGGAATAGCTCAAATGACATTCGTCTTTGCCAAACTTTCATGTCTTATCTAGTAAATATCTAGGCACTTTCTTCTTTGAGTTTGATGTGCTTTGTTGAAGCTATGACTACTGCTTAGATTCTCAAAAGATTAAATTATTTCATGCCTCTCAAAGATGCATTTCTTTGTTGGTTCATGGGGTTGGATGGAAATACTATCTGAACCTAGGATGAAATGTAACAAACATTCTTGAAGAAATATCAAGATTATTGTAAAGCTAGAGAACTTCATGAAGAAATTTTTAAGATGACTCAAAAAGGGGATGAGATCGTGGGGGACTATGTTGAGAGATTCCAACATAACCTCCTATTGAAATATTCACCAATACTGGGTGGGGGAGTGAATCAGTATTGAGCATTTTTTACCACTTTTAATCAGAACATGTAATCATCAATTTATCAATAATTTATCACTTATGATTGCATTCATATATCATGAACAATACCATTTAACGATGCATAACATATAACCACAGATACACAGTACATAATAATTTTATGTGGAAACCCAAATGGGAGAAAACCACGGGATGATTTCTTATATATCAGAAGATTACATTCATAGGAAGCACCAACTTCCAAGATTCTCTAGCACCAACTGAAAGGAGGCTCCATCCCCCTATTTACAATCTCCAACCTAAAGGAAGCTACAACTCCCTAGATTATCCAACTCCAACTGGAAGGAGACTCCAACCCTCTGATTTACAATCTCCAACCTAAAGGAAGCTCCAACTCCCTGTATTCTCTAGCTCCAATTGGAAGGAGGCTCCAACCCCCTAATTTACAGGATCCAACTTGAAGGAAGCTACAACTCCTTGTATTCTCTGTCTCCAACCAGAAGGAGACTACAAACCCCTTTCCTTGCCCCTTCCTTCCTCCCTGAAATATAAATGGAGACTCAACTTGTCACCAAAATTGTCACTGATAATATACCTGTCACTATCATTGATAATCAACCTGTCATTGTCGTTGATAATCAACCTATAATTGTTACTGTCACTGATACTGATACATCATCATCATCAAGGTTGGTTCAACCATATAAATCTTATGCCAAGATCACCAAGAACATCACCATGATATACATCAAACCATGTGCCATCATATACCTCAAGTATATGCCAAAATAATCCAATATACAAGCCTCTACCAAGTGTTAAAACATGTTTTAAGCATGTGCCAAACCATCCATGATACAAGCCTCAATCATGTGCCAAAACATCCATGGTATGTCTCAAACCATAAACCAAAATATGTGCCTCAAACATATGCCATATCATTCATGATATGCCTCAACCATGTACCAAAATATGTGCCTCAAACATATGCCATATCATCAAGATGTGCCTCAACATCACCAAAACATGCCTCAAGAATGTACCATAACATCATCAAAATATACCTCAACATGTACCAACATCACTAATACATGTTTCTAACAATGTACCAAATATGTGCCATAACATCGCCAAAATGTGCCTCAAACAATATACCAAATTAAGCCTCAAGCATGTGCCAATATCACCAAGATATGTGCCTCAAACATATGCATCAAACCATGTGCCAAAGACCTCCAAGACATGCCTCAAGCATGTGCCATAACCTCCAAGATATAATTCTTAGAAATATATAAGAGGATACCTTTCAACATGTGAACAACCTGGTGCATACCATCATAGACCAATGGACCTTCTTTGTAGATTTTAACCTTGTACAGTATTTACTACAAACAAATTTTCAGTAAAAGAAAAAAAAAGATACAATGGAAAATACAAACATTACATAGAGATTTTTCCCCTGGAAACCCAAACCGGGAAAACTAGCATATTCTATATTCATTCATAGTGATACATTGTTTACAATACAATATACATATAGGAGCCAGGGAAATCCAAAACCCTAACCCAATGACATGGATTAGTCAACAACCCTAATTCCTTAACCGAAAATAGAAAACCATCGGCAAAAACTATGTGCCGAAAAATCATCGAACAATGGACACAAAAATTGAGGAAAAAATGCGACACGTTTCCCGAGAAAAAAAATCTCGGGGGCACTGCACCCCCCCTTAAACCCCCCTTTGTGCCCTGTGCAACGTAGACACTACTACTCACACAAAGAATATAACACATACCCAACATTCTCCCACTTGTTTTCTTTGCATACAGGGGGTTACAGGGTTACATAGTCAACAATACATGGCAACAACACCCATGGATCCTCTACACCAAGAGAACTTCACAGTGCTCACATATTTTGTTAATGAATCTGCAACCTTGTTCAAAGTGTCCACCTTCATCAACAACACTTTCTTTTCTTCAACCATGTCTCTCACAAAGTGATATTGAATATCAATATGCTTTGTCTTTGAATTATAAGTCAAGTTCTTCGCCAGAAAAATTACACTCTGACTGTCACAATATATCCTTACAGCTTGTTGTACCAACCCAATACATGAACACAATCTTTGTAACCATTTCCTTACTTGCATGAGTGGTTTCCATGTATTTATCTTCTGTAGTTTAAAGTGCCACTACAACTTGTCTTTTGTTCATCCAACTTATTACTCCTTCAAACAGGTTAAACACATACCCACTTGTAGATATCCTATGATCCATATCTCCAGCCCAGTCTGCATCCACAAATCCATGTATATCCAACACTCTGGCCAATACAAGTCTTCCTTGGTAGCACAATCCATAGCTAGCAGTGCCACACAAATACCTGAAAACCCTTTTTACTGTTGTCCAATGCTCCTTCCTTGGTTTTGACATATACCTGCTCAAAACTCCCACTGCATGTGCAATGTCCGGTCTAGTACAAACCATTACATACATCAAAATTCCAACTGTACTCGCATATGGAACACGATACATGTCCTCCTCCTCTTCTTGTGTCTTGGGACATTGATTTGCAGATAACTTTACACCATCAGGAATAGTAACCTTGATCGGTTTACATTCCTACATATTAAACCTCTGCAATATTGTCTCGACATATTTTCTTTGATTTAACCAGAGTTTCCTCTTTTTTTTATCTCTTTTAATTTCCATGCCCAAAATGAAATTTGAAGCACTGAGATCCTTCATGTCAAATTTAGAGGACAACTCAGTTTTCACATCCTGGATAATCTCCTTGTTGTTTCCTATCGACAACATGGCATCCACATACAAGACCAAATAAATCAAATGATCACCAACTAATTTAAAATACACACAATGATCCTCTTTACTTCTTGTAAAACTAAGTCCCAACATATAGGTATCAAATTTTTGATACACCATCCTTGGTGATTGTTTTAAACCATACAGGGACTTTTTCAACTTGCATACCAACTCCTTCTTTCCCTTCACAGCAAATCATGTTGGTTGCTTCATATAGATTTCTTCTTCCAAATCCCCATGTAGGAATTTTGTCTTCACATCCATCTGTTCTTCTTCAAAATCAAATGCAGCAGCAACATATAACAAAAATATTATAGAGGTTAACATGGAAACAGGAGAAAAGATCTCACCAAAATCAATTCCCTTAACCTGGGAATAACCCTTTGCTACTAACTGAGCTTTGAATTTCTTCACTTTTCCTTCTGCATTCAGCTTCTTTTTAAATACCCATTTGCTGGCAATCGGATTTCTTCCAGTCGAAAACTCCACTAGATCCCAAGCCCCATTCTTATCCAAGGTTGTCATTTCTTCGTCCATGGCCTTTTTCCAAAGATTTCCATCCTCTGAATCCATTGTCTCTCTGACAGTTCTAGGATCATCATCAGTAATAGACAAAGAAAAATTTGAACGAAAATCAGATGGAGTATACCTTTCCGATAGTTTTTTTTCTCAAACCAATCTCCTCAATACTGGAGTATGAGGATCTTCTTCTTCTGATTCATGTTCTTCTGTAGATTCGGATTCATCATCCTTTAAATCAAACTCTATTTTCTATGGTTCTTCCTTACTTGGTAGGACTTTCTGTTTAACAACATCCTTCATTTCTTTAAACACCACATCTCAGATATACACTACCTTATTAGTTTTTGGTTTCCAAAACTTATAACCTTTGAGACCATCTTTATATCCAATAAAGATACACTTTTTAGCCTTCTTATCTAGCTTACTCTTGTTTTCCTTTGGAACATGAACATATGCATCACAACCAAATACCTTGAGATGTGTGAGAGAAGGTTTATTACCAGTCCATACCTCTTGTGGAGTCTTGGCATCCAACGTTGATGAGGGTGATCTGTTGACCAAGTAACATGTAGTACCCACTGCCTCTACCCAAAATTCTTTCCCTAACCCAACACCACTTAGCATGCACTTTGTTTTTTCCATCAGTGTCATGTTCATCCTTTCTGCAACTCCATTCTGCTGAGGTGTATATGGAGTATTCTTCTTCCTTGTTATACCACACTTATTACATAATTCGTCAAATTCATTCTCGTAGAACTCTCTACCATTATCTATCCTCATTACCTTAATTTTTTTCTTTGTTTGATTCTCAACAAGAGCCTTAAACTCTTTAAACCTATCAAATACTTCATATTTCTTCTTGACGAAACATATACAAGTATTCCTCGAGAATTCATGTATAAATGAGACATAGTACACATATTTTCCCAATGATGGGACCGACATAGGTCCAAAAACATCACTGTGAACTAGCTGTAAAATTCCTTCTGCCCTCATTGCACCAAAGGGGAATCTTACCCGATTATGCTTCCCATATACACAATGTTCATAGAAATCAAAATCCAGAGGGCAATTAGACATACCTTCAACCATACCTTTATCGTGTAGTAGTCGAAGACCCTTCTCTTCAATATGCCATAGTCTTTGATGCCACATCATAACCTTTTCTCTAGAGACTTGGGAGTTCTTTCTTCTTCAAATCCAATATCAAGAAAAATGGAACTATTACATCCATCACTAATATTTCTTCCTTGCAGCTTATACAGAGTTCCAAACCGAACTCCCTTCAACAACACCTTGCTCCTCAAACCATCCTGCAGGTTTCCTTTTCAAATATTTTTTTTACCCATGCATCGTCTATTTTTCTTACAAAAATCAAATTTTTGGTCAATCATGTGATGTGCAGAACACTAGGTAGTGTTCTAATCCTTCCATATATGAGCCTCAACTTGACTTTTCCTTGACCTATGCTTATGGTTGTCGAGTCATCACCTAGGAAAAGATTACCTCCATCATACATTTCATATTCGCAGAACCACACCTTATGGGGAGTCATATGAAAGAATGCACCTGAGTCAAAAACCCATGCCTCATGATATGCAAGTCTGCTTGAAGAAGCCAAGTACACATCCCCTCCTTCTTCCTTGGAGGTCTTTTCTTCTATAGAAGGAGATTCTTCAGATCCCTTATTTTTCTCAACTTTGGATCTACATTGCTTCTTGTAGTGCCCTTCTTTTCCACATCTCCAACATATCTTTACAAACTTTCTGGGAGATTTAGATCTACCCTTAGACTTAGATCTCCCACTTGTGAACTTAGATCTATTTCTTTCCTAGGAGCGTCCTCTTGCAAATAATGTGTCTATTCTCTATCCTTCCATATTCTTCCATCTCATCTCCTCCGAAAACAAGGATGAGACTACTTCATCAAACTTCAAGAAATTTGTATTAATACCTATGGCCACAACCAGACTATCCCACGAGTCTGGTAAAGAACACAGTAAACTGATACACTTATCTTCATCTGAAATTTTAATCTCAACAGATACTAACTGACTTACCACAGTATTAGGCGTTCAAATACTCCACCACCAATTCTCCATATCTCATCCTTAGGTTATACAATTTCTTTCTCAAAGATAGTTTATTTACTAGGGACTTAGACTGATACAACTTCCCCAACTTATCCCATAAATACTTAGTTGTAGCTTCCTTTGACACATTCAGTAATACTAAATCTAAGAGACACAGTCGGATTGTTCTCTTCACCTTTCGATCCAACTTTTTCCAGTCATCTGTTGAAGTTCTTGTAGGTGCAGTACTTGGATCTACCATGATCCAATGCTCTCTGTCCACCAACAGATATTCCATCTTGAGCTTCCACATCTCAAGACATTTCCCATTAAACTTCTCGATCTCCATTTTCGAATTGCCCGCGATTTATTTTCACCTGAAAAATCAATACCACAGATCTCCCACTGTAATAAGGCTTATCACAGTCCCGAGCCAAAACCTTGACCACAAAGGCATCCCCCTAAAGCCAACAAATATCTAATACCAAATGTAGATTTTAACCTTGTACAATATTTACTACAAACATATTTTCAGTAAAAGAACAAAAAAGATACAATGGAAAATACAAACATTACACAAAGATTTTTCCCCTGGAAATCCAAATCGGGAAAACCAACATATTCTATATTCATTCATAGTGATACATTGTTTACAATACAATATACATATAGGATCCAATGACATCCAAAACCCTAACCTAATGACTTGGATAAGTCAGCAACCCTAATTCCTTAACCAAAAATAGAAAACCATCGGCAAAAACCATGTGTCGAAAAATCACCCAACAATGGACACAAAAATCGAGGAAAAAATGTGACATGTTTCTCGAGGAAAAAAAAAATTATTGGGGGCACTGCCCTTGAACCCCTGCATTCCCATCACAACGTAGAAACTACTACTCATGCAAAGAATATAACACATACCCAACATTCTTCATCTTCAACAACAAAAGAATAGCATCTTCATTAAACTTTACCTCAATCTCTCTGAACAAAGTTGGTCATTTCGCAGGGCCTTGCATGACGACACCATCTCAACCCTTAGGGGTATTGTGGGACATCATGTACCTGACCCATGAGGGTCTTCTCAATTAGGGTTTATCATAAAACCATTCTCCCATCTGCAACCCTGATACCTTCACACTCCTTCACAACTTCAGATTCGCTAAGAGATCACTTGCTCACTTGATAGATATTCAATGAAATTGTTTGTGTAATAATGAGAGGCTTTATGATGTGTATTTATATGTCTCCGAGTAACTCCTTTACTTGAATTTAGGGATGACCTGTACTTTCTTGTTTGCAACAACTTTTCTTATTTTCCTAATTTTGGGGTCGACTTATAGCTTCTTGTTACAATCGTTTAGGGGCTTCTTAACCATACTCTGGGGATTCATCTTTAAGAGGGAATAACTCATCAACCATGAGGAGCCACGTGGAATACCACCTACCATTGGAAACAACATGATGAGGACTATCCATCGATGAGAGTTTTATATTCATTTGCAATGTCCTTCACCCATTTTTTCCTCAAACAACTTTGGCCTTCATGACCACACCTATGGGGATTCTTAACCACTTAGCCATATTCCAGGGCTTCTTGTATACTTATTCAAAGTGTATTCCCATGAGGGCCATTCTTAGAGCTACTCCATAAGTTGACCACTTTGGATACTTCTTCAAATACACCCATCACTTCTAGAGGCTTCTAGACTTCTTCTAGAGTTGACATCAATCATTACTTCTAGGGGCTTCTGGGGCTTCTAGACTTGTTCTATTGTTGACATCAATGACAACCAACTTTCCAACACCTCCAATGGTCAAAGAAGAACAATTTGGATCTAAACACCCTTCAAATTATTCTCTTAAGGGGGATATGACATGAATGTATTGACTTATTGAATTTGATGGGGGAAGGGGATATTTCACAGTTTTCCTATGAGGGTATTTGTGAGTTATGCAAGAATTTCTCACAAGGTAATGAAAAATATGGAAAAGTTCATAAATATGTTGTTCCAAAAACCACCAAATCAACTAGGGAGGAGTTACCAAAGTTGGAATTGGAAATTTACTTGATAATTTTAAAACTGTAATTCTCAACTCTTTTAGTTCACAGTTGATTACAATGTATTCCAAGAAGAATAATGGTGAAGAGAATATGGCATTAGCCATTTTCTATTCCAAATTTGAAAAGAAGCATCTTCTATGAGATTGTCCACTAAACAATGTGAAAACCTATGCTATTTGTGAGAAAAATCATGCAACCGATCATTGTCCCTCATTTCCCAAATTAAAGGAAACATACCAAGGAGATAATGAAAGGACCAATCAAATTTTCTTCATTGATCAGGAACAACCATGGCATCCTAGACCACCAAGTATGTTACAAGATCCATGTCAATATTTTTTTCCATTTCATACTAACACTCAATATCCACCCCAAAATTGGTATTCACCCATACCTTGGAAATAATGACCTCCTCAACTGATCTAGGGTGATATCGGTGGCCACCCACATTTTCCAAGTGGCTCAAAACATTTTTCTGGCAATTTTGGTAATTTACTATTTTTAGCAGTTTTTGACTTTCAGGGTCATTTTGAGGGCCTAAATGAAGGTTTTTCGAGATAGGGATTATAATTATAGCCGAAGGCTCTGATTAATCCCCAAAAATGAATCTCCTCAATGATACCTTTCCAACTAGCTATCGTGCATCCCAAATAGAGATCGTATGCAAAAGTTACGACCCCGGGAAGTTGATGTACTAACTTACCCAAACGGGGTCCACATGACTTTTGGGGCTTCATCTCCTAGGGTTAGGTTTTTTGCATGTCTAGGGTTTTTGACATTTTGGTTTATTGTTAAAATTCCTTCAGAGCCTCATGGTAATCATCTTCTGTAGAATGAGCACAACTGTCACATCTCATCTCAGAGATAAGTCTCCACCATTCCAGCAAGCTTATTTTTCGCTACATTTTACAGTTTCAGCTTATTTCCTTATTGAATAGAAAACTAGTTCTATCGTATCTTTGTTATTATGTGTTAAGAATATTTTAATAATCTGTATTCATTTCCTTCTTCTCATAAAATCCGTATTAGTGGTATTAGAGCAGTCTTCTCCTTGTTGTCTTAATGCATGTCCCCAACGAGGTCAGGGTACAAATAATTGGGTCTCGAGCTTCTTTCTCTTGAGGAAAAAATCTCTCACACTCCCAAGAGACCTCTCATGGAAGGAGAAAAGAAATATGACAGGATAGGATATCCTTTCAAAAAAAATCTCGAGGAATCCCTCACACAATAGAGGAACAAGATGATGGATAGTTTCGTGCAAATCCTTTGGCAACTACCAACAGGCTACACATCTTCCTCGAGCGGAGGTGTCGCCCCCTTCAAGGTACAAATAAAATTCGATATTCCTATATTTTAAGGTCAAATAGACTCAGATGTTGTAGAAAAGTGGTTGAATATACTAGAAGGGCATTTTTCTTTCCATAAATCTTCGAATAGATAAAAGATTACTTTTGCGATCCTCAAAGTCATTCCCCATGTCAAAGATTGGTGGAAAAAATTCTTTGAGCAAAAGGAAATAGAGGAACCCTCATTATTTATAGTCTCGACCACCTGGGAATCCTTCACGGATGCTATTAAGGAACAATACTACCCTGTCGGAAGTTATGACGACTTGTATACCAAATGGACCACACTACGGCAAGAAAGAGACCAAGTAGTGCCATAGTTCACAAATATCTTCCATACCTTGCGCACCAATATGGGTATCAAATATTCAGAGCGACATCTGGTGCTCAAGTATCGTAGTGCTCTACATAGATACATACATACCAAAATGGAATTTATGGACATCTCATCCTTGGGCGCAACCTACCGATATGTTGTTAAAATCGAGCAGAAGCTCAAACAAAAGACATAACAATTTGGGCCTGGGAACCCCTCATAGCAAAAGCCAGGAAAGGGTGACCCCAACCCACATAACAAAGGACAGAGAAAATATGGACAATATCAAGACAACCAGTCTAAGCCGCAAGTAAAGAAGGACATCAAAAAGACAAAGAAAGATACCTGGAAGTTGTGTGACTTCCATAAGAGCCCTTGGAATAACACTGTTGATTGTCGCTCAAACAAGTCATTGATGGCCGAAGTGAAAGCCTCTGAATCAGATGCGGGTTCTGACTCTGAGTGAGAACCAGAAAAGGGAAGATGGATCATTGACGCAGAACCCAATGCCACCGTTGCTACCACCAAGCTCCAGCCTGGTGAACCAGACGAGCCAAAAGAAGGCAATTGCCTCTTCCATTCACAGATGTGGGTGAAAGGCACCCCACTACACTTCATCATTGATAGCGGTAGCCAGAAGAACCTCATATCAGCAGAGGTCATCAAGCAGTTGACCCTACTAACAACACCGCACCCACAACCCTACACCATTGGATGGCTCTGCCAAGGAAGAGATGTTTGTGTTAGCGAACAATGTCGAATGTCATATGACATCAATCCCTTCAAAGATGAGGCATTGTGTGATGTTTCTCCTCTCGAAGTTTGTAATGTTATTTTGGGCCAACCTTATTTATGGAAACATAATGTTGTATGAGTCTAGGCCTCGTAGTGTTATTATTACTTTGAACAAGAAAATGTACAGGATACCTGAGGCACTCCCTCCTAGTGTTGTTTCCTTGATCTTTGCCAAGAAATGCAGGAAGGTCATCTCTCTGACCAGGAAATTTGTCTTCTTCATGATTTTCTCTCATAGTGAGAAAAATATTGCAGCCACATCTAGGGCCTCCATGACCGATCCATCCACACAACAGAAGCAGGTGGATAAATTCATGGAAGAATACTCAGATATCTTCTCTTCTCCTACCGAGGTACCTCTGCACTGTCAGGTCAAGCATCCCATCGATCTAACCCCACATGCACCGCTACTTAATGAGCCAGTCTACCTCCACTCTCTGTTAGAAAATGAGGAGATCCAGAGGAAGATCCAATAACTTCTCCACAAGGGGCACATCCATCCCAACTCATCGCCTTGTGGGAGCCTAATCATGCTAGTGCAGAAGAAAGACAGGACCTGACAACTCTACATTGATTACCGAGCCTTGAATAAAATCACAGTTTGAAACCGGTGCCTAATTCCCTGAATCAATGACCTCCTTGATCAGCTCATGAGGGCCAAATACTTTAGTAAGATTGATCTAAATTCTAGATACCACCAGGTCCCAATAGAACAGACATATGTATGGAAGACCACCTTCAAGTCAAAAGAACGTCTTTTTGAATGGTTGGTCATACCCTTTGGTTTGACAAATGCTCCAACAAATTTTCTGAGGATAATGGACAATATCCTATGACCTTTCAACAATAATTTTGTAGTGGTGTATCTGGATGACATCCTCATCTACAAAAAGACTTGGGAGGAACACTTGTAGCATATTCAGTAGGTTCTGGACACCCTGCGGCAACACAAACTATATGCAAACTTGGAAAAATGCTCCTTCGGCATGGATAGGGTCCATTACTCAGGCTACATCATTGATCAACATGGTGTGCATGTGTATCCATCCAAGATCTAGGTCATCCATGACTGGACAGCCCTGACCACACTCACTGAGCTTCGGAGCTTCTTGGGCCTCGCCAATTTCTATTGCAAGTTCATGTTGGGATTCTCTCATATCGCATGGGCCCTCAGCGAAGTAACTAGGGGTGGCGGTAAGGAAAAATTTGTGTGGGGCCTATCCCAACAACAAGCCTTCGATGACTTAAAGAATCATTTTTTCTCATCCCCAGTACTTTCATTATAGGACCTGCAACATCCCTTTGATATTGATACATATGCTTCAGACTATGTTGTTGGCATTGTTCTCACTCAACACGATCACCCCATGGCATATCATAGTGAGACACTATCAGATGTTGTCCGTAAGTACACTAATTACAAAAAATAAATGTACTCCATCATGAAATCCTTCTGCCAGTGGAGGCATTACATTCTTGGGAAGGAGACATTCATCCACACTGATCACAAGCCACTATAGCTCATGCAAACCCAAGGCAAATTGAAAAATGACCGCCATCAGAAATTGTCTACATACTTACAGCAATTCCACCTGAACATCAAGTATAAAACATGAAGTACCAACTGAGATGTTGATTTCCTCAGCCGATCTCCAGTCATGGCACTCACTACGGTGATAGAATCTTGCATCCATGAGACCTCCAGATGCCCCCACCTCTACGAGACAGACCCTGACTTCTCCACCACCTACCAAATGTTGGGCGCCAACTTAGTGGTCGCTAATTTCCATCTTCAAGACGATTTGTTGTGTCGTCTAGGCCATATCTGTGTTCCATCAAGCGAGTGCATGAAGATGATTTGGGAAGCTCACTACAATCAGGTGGCAAGACACTTTGGCGTCAAAAATATAGTGGCAGTGCTGTAGAAACATTTCTACTGGACGAAACTTTGACAGGATGTTGAAAAGTATATCAGGTCCTGCACCACCTACGCTATTGCCAAACTGATCATAAAGAAACAGGGCCTATACACCCCTCTTCCTATTCCCGACAGGCTGTGGGAATCCATCTCAATGGAATACATGTCGGGCCTCTCATCCACCAAGAGGGGAAATGACTTTGTTTTTGTGGTTGTTGATCGCTTTTCCAAGATGGTGATTCTAGCAGCTTGCAAGAATAACATCACAATAGAAGCCACCTCCAAGATCTTCTTTGAACAAGTATGGGTACATTTTGGGATCCCACAAACCATTATCTCAGGCTGTGGCAGTCAGTTCCTCAGCACATTATGGTCGAGCCTCAGGTCACTGCTGGATACCAAGCTCACCAAATCCACTGCCTTCAACCCCCAGACAGATGGCCAAACTAAGGTCGTCAATCAGATGATCGTACATATCCTACGCATGTACAATTCAGAACACCCTCACACATGGAATGAGAGTCTTCCCTATGTCTAGCATAGCTACAACTGAGTTTTGCATGGCTCAACTGGCCACAACCCCTTTCAGGTGGGGTTGGGATTCCAACCATTGGGCCCCATGGATGTTGCACTACTCCTGGTGATCACCTCGACCGACTCATCCCCTGCTCCACTAGAAGTTTAAAAAGCAATGTGGTTCATTGAGCGGATCCAGCACATCCACCAATAGGTTCAGGATATTCTACATAAGTCTAATGCCAGCTACAAGCAACTCCATGATCAACATTGGGTGCCACACATGTTTTAGGTGCTTGAAAAAGTTTGGTTGCACTTGTAGAAAGAATGCCTTATAGGGCCCCATTGGAAGCTTCGCCCACTCCATTATGGTCCATAAACCATCACCAAGGCTATGGGTGACAATTCTTTTGATCTTAACATTCCCCCTTTCCTTGTCCTACACCCAGTCTTCAACGTGGCTCTCCTTCGACCATATCTCCCACCATTATTGGACACCTCATAGATAACATAGCAGTTGACACCAACAGAGCTCAACCCTTACTACATGCAATAGGAATCTAGTGATAATATTTTGGAAAGATAGATCAAGGGCACTCGACATCAAAGGATCCATCTTTATCGAGTCATCAAAGCAGGGCACCTCCTACACCAAGGCTAGTGGCTCACCCGGGGCCAAATTCAACAGAAATTTCCTCATCTGATGGAGGAAATCAACGCAATGGATACCATTTCTTCCTAAGGAGGGAGGATTGATATAGGTGGATATCAGTGTCCACCCACCTTTTCCAACTGGCTTAAAACAATTTTCTGGCAATTTTGGTAATTTACTATTTTTAGCAGTTTTTAACTTCCGAGGCCATTTTGAGGGCCTAAATGAAGATTTTTGGAATCGAGCTTATCAATGATATTTTAAGGCTTTGATTGATCCCCCAAAATGAATCTCCTCTATGATACCTTTCCAATGAGCTATCGTGCACCCCAAACAAAGATCGTATGCAAAAGTTATGACCACGGGAAGTTGATGTACTAACTTACCCAAACGGGGCCCACATGACTTTTGGCGCTTCATCTCCCAGGGTTAGGTTTTTTGGATGTCTATGGTTTGTGACATTCCATTTTATTGTAAAAAAGTCCTTCATATCCTCATGGTAATCATCTTATGGAGAATGAGCGTAGCCATCACATCTCTTCTCAGAGATAAACCGCCACCATTCCAACAAGCTTATTTTCCATTGCATTTTACAGTTTCAGCTTATTTCCTTATTGAATAGAAAACCAATTTTATTGTATCTCTATTATTTTGTGTCAATCATATTTTAATAATATGTATTCATTTCCTTCTGCTCATAAAATGTGAATCATTAGCAAGCTCAAAACCAACCTTTGTAGCAAGGATGGTGAGGGCCTTATTTTGGAAATAATCCACAACATCCATACCCACCACCACAACAACAACAAAGAACACATCAAAAATTGTAGTTTTCATCTAATAAACCTCCTCAAATACCTGCACAACCCATTCCTAACCCAAATAATAAAGTAGTTCAACTCGCTTTCAACATTGAACTACCTTCTTACCCAACATATCTCATTTCCCCTATTGATTGCCAAGATATTCATTTACGATCAAGGAAAGTAGTCAATAGGACTTCTCCCATCATCCTTGAATAAGAGGATAAGTAAGTTCCTACCTAGCCAAGAAACCATACTAATCATTTTGATCAACCTCATATTGTAGTCCAGATCACTTCCCCATGAACTGCAAACCAACCATAACCATCGGAAGGTGTTCAAACTCCTCCCTATCTAGAGAGGCTAAGTTTGAAGAAACCATTTGTTCAGCCTGAGTTTGATTTCCCGGGAGAGCTTCAAAATGTCTGTGTGAAAATTCATTTTCTTCAATAAATCACAAATGTCCCTATATATGCTAAAGTTGTTCATGAGTTATTCCTTAGAAAGCCTGGAAGGAAAAGGAAAGACCCTCAAACTATTCACATAATTGGCAAGCTAGATAACTTGATGCTTGAGAAGGATTTTATGACCAAATATGTAGACCCGGGAAGCCCAATAAGAAATGTCCATACCAATAACATGTCTATACCAAATACTTTAATTGACCTAGGTGTTTCCATCAATGTCATGACCAAAGAGACTATGGAAAATTTTCAATTGCCAAGACTACGACAAACTCCTACAGTTCTTTAGTTGGTTGATTGGTCCATTGTCATACCAGAACAAGTATTAGAATATGTAGTGGTTTATGTTGATTCTTGGGAATATACATCATACTTCATGGTGCTAAATACTAATTCCAACCTTAGTGGCTACCCATTGATCTTGGGGAGACCATGGTTGGCTATGGAAGATGCATACATTTGTTGTAGATCTAGGGATATGCCCATTTCTCATGAAAACTCAAATAAAAGGATTACCTTATACCCTCGGAATAAGCCTTTTGTAGATTCAGAAGTATCTCTATGGATTGATAATGAGGACAATGATGAAGAAGTTATCTATCATGTACTTTCACTTGACCAAGCCTTACATTTTAATGAGAAAATGGAGGATGACCTAATTTTTCATGCCATAGCCTACCCTTTTTCATCCTACAATCGTATCTTGGATATGTTGTAGGAAGGTTGTCCAATCAATGCTTTATCACTACAGTTCAAATCTATGTCTTTTTCTCTATACACCATATCTGAAATACGCAGTATGCCCATAGAAATGAGCCAAGGGAGGACATTCAACATCAATCCCAAGCTTGAAGCTTCACAGAAAAATCAATTAGTTGAGCTATTATAAAAGCATAACATTGCATTTGCTTGGGAATATATTGATATGAAAGGGATTCATCCTTATTTCTATACACACCATATATATATCAAGGATGAATTTTTACTTGTTCATCAACCACGACAACGAATGAATCCTTCTTTGTGGGAGATAGTGAAGGAGGATTTGCAAAAATTGCTCAATGTGAATTTCATTTACCCGATTTCTAATAGTCAATGGGTTTCACCACTCGTGATTGTACCCAAGAAAAATGGGAAGTGGAAAGTCTATATTGATTATAGAGAATTGAATAAATCCACTTTAAAGGACCACTTTAATCTCCCTTTTATTGATCAAGTCCTAGATACATTGGTAGGAAAAACAATTTTATCCTTCCTTGATGGATTTATTGGTTATAATCAAATTTGAATTTCCATGAAAGATCAAGACAAAAACACTTTCACTTGCCCTTGGGGAATTTATGGTTATCGAGTACTATCTTTTGGACTGTGTAATTCCCCTGCTACCTTTCAAAGGGTTTTTCTTGGTATATTTTCTGATTTTATTCATGCTTGTGTTGAAGTATACATGGATCATTTTACTGTGTATGGAAATGATTTTGAAGAATTCATGAATAGCCTGGAAAAATCCCTCACAAGATGTCAAAATACTAATCTATTTCTTAGTCATGAAAAATTGCATATGTTATTAACTCAAGGAATTGTTTCTGGTCATCATATATTTCCTACAGATACTTAGGTAGACCCCAAAAAAATTGAGGTAATTTCAAAACTTCAAGTTCCCACGACTTAGAAAAATGTGTGTAGCTTCTTAGGCCTTGCAGGATACTATTGTCATTTCATTGAAAATTTTACTAAGATTGCATCACCTTTGTTTACACTGCTTTCAAAAGATAGTGAATTTTCATGGACTAATCAATGTCATCTTGCTTTTGAATCTTTGAAAGAGGAACTATCTATAGCACCAATATTGAGGGCACCGAATTGGTCTTTTCCCTTCTATGTTTCTATTGATGCTTTTGATATAGCTATTGGAGTAGTGTTATAACCCTAAATTGCACCACACATGCTTACCTGGCATCAGGCCAACTCATGTCTCTTCCTTACCAAAACCATGCTGAATAAAACCTTGAAAACCCTCTTAAATCAAGTGGCACGCGCCCTAACCCTCTACTGCATGCGTTGGAACGCTGGCAGGCCTACTACTGCACACGTTGGAACGCTGGCTGGCCTACTACTACACGCGTTGGAACGCTGGCTGGCCTACTACAGCCCACGTTTACCTAAAAAAGCACAAAAATAGGAAATTTGTCGACGGGACGAAAAGCTTTGGGTCAGTTAACTAGAACTCCCAGCCGTGCATGGCCAAGAGTTCGTCCAAAACCCTAGCTCCTTCTAGCCTATAAAAGAAGGGGTAGGGGTACTATTTGGAGAAGGAAAAAGATAGCAAAGAAACTCTGCCCAATTGCCGAATCCATTTGTCCCAACCCTTTAGCCTTTCCTCAAGCCTAAGAAGAATTCAAGCAAAGCAGTTGGAGGAAAAAGAAGAGGAGGAGCCCAGGATCAGGATC
>ML790329.1:284211-296728 GCA_009831015.1 Picea engelmannii | reverse complement strand
ATCTAAGACACTTCCTTCCTCTTCCCACGACACTTGTGAGACCCCCCAACACTACATGGAGGCATAGGAACCTTACCCAACCTTGACAAAAATCCTACCCTTCATAGAAGAAATTCTTATATCTCTTAGGCCCAGAAGCAAGCACACACATAAATCTAGTCTGGAAAATAAAAATTACTCGAATAATCGAAGGTAATAATGTAGCACCAAGATGCTCATTATGCTATTCTCGACATGTGAGAAATAGCCTATGCTCAAGAACATTACATACATAAATACTATCTTAAATAATAATTAATATAAAAAATACAAATATTCATACAATAATAAAAACGGAAAAAATGAACATTTAAAAGTTAACATGTTAATAATAATACACTACCTTTAATGAAAAGGTTAGGTAACATTACATACATAAATACTATCTTAAATAATAATTAATATAAAAAATACAAATATTCATACAATAATAAACACTCATAAAATGAACATTTAAAAGTTCATATGTTAATAATAATACACTATCTTTAATGAAAATGTTAGGTAACATTACATACATAAATACTATCTTAAATAATAATTAATATAAAAAATACAAATATTCATACAATAATAAAAACTGATAAAATGAACATTTAAAAGTTAATATGTTAATAATAATACACTACCTTTAATGAAAAGGTTAGGTACTTGCTTCGAATATTTATATAAGTCCCCTTATTATAAACAAACATCATTAATTCATATTCTTATATATATTTTTATAATATCTAAAATAAATCAAGTAAATTAGAAATCATGAATTTATGCTTCATTGGTATACCATCTATTATAAAATGACTGCCATAACATCCATACTCAACAAATAAAGTTATTAACTTAACGAGAACTCTTCATAGTTCTCGTTTATTAAAGGTTGCAATTTTTATTCCTGTTTCAAAAAATGGTGTTATCGATAGAACTCTTTTTTTGTAGGGTGATTAAAATTGTAACTTGCAACCACTTTTTCAACCATAATATTAACAACATCATAATTTTATCGACAAAAAATATTTCAAAGATGAAAATATCAACCCCAACTCAAGGTTCATAATAATTGTAGTAGACACTAAGATTGAATTTGGAGTTCATATTTAGAGCTTGAAATTGGGTTGTTCAAGAGATACTAGAGTTTGATTTTGGTATGAAACAAGAAAATACCATGCAAGCTTCAAAATCAGTTCATAGTAAAATTAAAGGAAAAAAATGAGCTATTTGCATGTGGTTCACATAGAGGTAAACACCTTTTACATGGATTAGAAGAAAATTTTAATAAGATGAATGCAATCACTATCTATATTCGAACTAAAAAAAGTATTTTTAATGCAATATGGATAGTACCACAAGATAAAGAAAAAAAAAACATCTAACTAGTTTATTTTAAAAGAATATCCATTTAGGAAAACAAAATAATTTCGCGATTGAGCACATATTAGGTGATGTCGAACAATAGGTTGTTATGTATAATATATAGATTCCTCTGCAACTTTAGGTATTACAAATGGAATAAAATCATCAATTTGAGGTATTTGCTATTAAAACTATGCATGGCATATGTTAGAAATTTAGATTTATATTTCAAAAATTGAAGGGGCATGTTACAATTTTTTATAAATTTGAAAAGATGGTAGTTTGATTTAGGACACCATCAAATATTCGACTTTGCAAGAGTCTAGTTTGCCTGCAATACATTGTCATATAAAAGAATGGGGCAGTGAACATGAAAAATAACGTGGTTCTATCCACAGTCCTTCTGCATTCTTCGTTAAAAGAGAGACAAGTACAGTTCAAGGCATTTATAGCCTTTCGCTCCATTGGAGACAAGAATGGATCGTACACCATGGTATTGCTCACCCATTGAAATCTCCGAATTAATAAAATAGCAAAGGCTAATTGCACGTGTCTACGCTCCAGACTCTCAGCCTCAGAATCCATTTTTTCAATTCCATAGAGAACCAATTGTAATTCAGAAAATTCAAAGGGAGACAGTAGAAACAAAGGGAAAATTTCCTCCCAAAGTGGCAAATATGGTTTTTTAGTATATTTTATTATTGATTGTTGAGAACAGTTCACTGCTGAAGTTTTTGGACAACATACTATTTTTGGATATTTTGAATATTATCTGTTTGGATATGGTTTAAAATACCATTGATATTTAATTTTAAAATGATGAGAATGTTGATAAGAGCCACAACGAGGGATGTGTTTGATTGATTGACAAGTTATGTTTATTTTTGTTAAGAAACTAAAGTGAGTCACAAGGGGTCCCACCTACTAGTTATTATTTATTAAAGTCCCTTATTATTATTATATTAATTCTTCCCCTAAACTAAAAGTTAATTGAGTTTTAGTTAAATTAACTAAAAGATGTAGTTGAACTACTTCAACTAATTTTAACTGCTTAAAGGAAAAAAGAGAAGGAAGAACAAGAGGATAATAAAAGGAGAAAGCATACTAAGGTCTTCTCTTGAGTTTTATTGAGATAGTTCAGTTTTCATTCATTCTTTAATTCATTAAAAGCCTAATTCTCTTTTATGACAATAGGGTCCTATTGTAGACAACAAGATTCAAGTCTGAATTACATCATTCAGACACTTGTTTTTCATAAGTGTTGATTTATCTTTGATAGTTTGTGTAGACTTGTTTGCTTATGAATTAAATTTCATGACTAATAAAGGATATTGTGCAGAGTCGAGTGGGAAACAATCTGTGGAAAGTTGATCCAGCTTTTCAAGTTCATATTTTTACTTTCTGTCAGAAGTCCTTTTGTATGGTTTTCATCGGGGACATCTAAGTTTGACTTTGGTCCAAACTCCCTTGGGGATTTTTGTAAAGAGAACAATTCTTTTGATTTCTTGTAATGAAATAAGCGATTACTATTCTATCTCATCTGTGTTAATATGTGACTTGGTATTTTTCTTTTTGTCTCCACATTTATTTTTGCATCTGTTATATTAAAAAAATTATATAAAAATGTTGAATTTTACAACAATCTTTTATTTAAAAAAAAACCCAGCCTAAGCCCTTGTAACTAATACTCGAGGGTTAGGAAACAAATTTTGAGGCTATAAACATAGGGTGATATTCCCGTCTATCTTGCCTTAGCCAAGTAACATATGAAAATTCTTGAGTAAGATTATTTCATATCTTTTCCTCAACAATGAACTGTAAATAACATATCTTAGAAAACATCATCAAAAGAATTTATCCTCCCTTGAATTTCGACCTTCCTTAATTCACCTTCCCTTTGAAATTCGCCTTAGATATCCTTTGGTTACCTCATTCACTTGTAGCTATTCAATATGCTCAAGTGTAATTAAATGCGAGACCCTTGCCTCTTATTTATACTTTTATGTAGCTTCCTCAAGGAGTTACCTTTTAACCAACTTAAACTACTTTCCTTATTTTAAGGCTAACCCACTTCTAACCACTTCTCCACTTAGTAATTTCTCCATTAACTTTATTATTTAAATAATTTATTTTGTATCCACTTTAACTTATAGTACACTCATCACTTCACTTTATTATTTACCTTCTAAAATCTCTTAAACCACTTTCCTTATTTTAGGGCTAACCCACTTCTAACCACTTGTCTACTTAGTAATTTCTCCATTAACTTTATTATTTAAATGATTTCTTTTGTATCCACTTTGACTTATAGTACACTCATCACTTCACTTGATTATTTAAATAATTTCTTTTTGCAACCACATTGACTACTTTGACATTTCGGGGCTTCTAGATGACTCATGAGGGTTCTCCAACGAGTTATGTGACGTTCCACATACCACCGAAAATGGCATGACATGTACTATCCATCTAGAATAGTCTTACCTTAAAATATATTAAAATTCATACCATTATACATCAAACAAACTTGGGCCCATTACTCAAACCTTTGTGCTACCAGACTTTCTTTAAGGGTTGACATCAATGACAACCAAACCAAATAATCGACAATCGCCTAATGATGTCTTCTTCCCCCACAGACACTATTCAATCTTCCACTAAACAGGTACTCACAACGATGGATTCTTGGATGTTATATTTAATTGTGTTCTACACTCCCTCAATAGATATGGATTTTTTCTTAAAAATTTGTCTATTCCTTTCTTTCCATAGATTCCATATCGAGATCCTAGGAAATATCTTCCAAGATTTATTCAGGATGGGATTGTGGAAAGGCTCGACAAACCAGTGGGTGTTTAGGTTTGTTGGGTTTTCTATGTCTATCCTAGCTCTCCGAAACATTATTTCCCTAAAATCCCAAATCCTTCACGCTTCGTTGCAGGAGAAAAAGAGATGGAAGAGGGTTTCCTCCTTTGTTTTGTATAACATCCAGATGGAGGGGCCTTCATAGCATTTTGATCTTAGTTTATCCCAGGTCAATACTTTTTGAGGGAGAATCAACCATAAGAAGGTTTCTATTTTGGGTGATATCCTTGGTTGGCAGATGCGCTGTCGGTCCTGCCTTTTGTCCTCTTCTGACAAGTTCACTTCTTGCAAATAGGAATATTTTACTTTGTACGTCCTCTCACCTTTGTTTCCCCATCAGAGAATATCCAGACCATTTCTTAATTTTATCTGTCTGAGGGAAAGCTTGACTATAATGCAATTTACAATCTTTGGGTCCAGATGGGTAGGCCAATCGGTCAGATCTTTCCATATTATTGTAATTTTAGATGATGGGGTGCTTGAACTCTCCAAATACTGATGGACCACGACCCAACCTTTTTCCAACATAGAGGTTCTTGCACATTCCATTCCTTCCTGATTTTCTAGGGTTGGGAGTTTCTCCCAGGAATCATCCCAGAAGAGGGCGGTCTTCCCATTATGAACTTCACAGAAACTTTATTGTTAGATTAGCTCTCGATTTTTCCAAGATGAATTCTAGATAAGAGATCCTGGACAGAAAATGTCCATGCGGATGAGGTCATGAGGGTCTACCTCAAGAGACTTTTTTTTTCCACACATTGGCCCAAAAAGCCTCTGGGTTAGTGATCCATATCCACCATAATTTGGCTGCTAGAGTTTGGCCTACATGTGGGGGATCGCTAATTCTAGTACCTCCATGGGTCTTTGATTTGTAGAGTTTTTCCCAAGATACTAAAGCCCATTTTTTCTCTTTTGTGGCCCCTGCCTATAGGAAGGATATCTGCATGGTCCTGATCTTTTTCATGATTCCTTTCAGAGTTGTCAACACTAAGAAGAGGTACAGGGGCATGGAGCTTAAGACCAATTTGATGAGCATAATTTTAACAGGGAGATTCAGGAATATATGAGTCTAGTTCGTCGACTTTGTTTCGAATTTATCCAAAATCTCTTGCCATGTAGTATTACAGATGGCCTTGTTGAGAAGTGGGGATCCCAAGTACTTGGAAGGGAGACTGGCTTTTTAGAAACTGAGAATCCTAGATATGTTTCTCTAGAAAGGAATAGAAGTGTTAAAGAAACAAAATTGATATTTTTCAAGGTTTATGACTCTACCCGAGGCTTCTTTGTAGAGATCTAGAATGCGTCTGATAGCTATGGGTTCTTTGACAGTAGGGATCCCCATGAGAAAGTTTTTTTCGATGAACTCGAGGTGGGTCACGGGTTCTAACCCTTCTTGGATTCTTAGACTTTGAAGTTTGTTCTTCACCACCTCCTTCCATATTACTCTTCCGAGGTCTTCAACTAAGATGATGTAAATATAGGGGGAAAGATGGTCAACTTGGGGAATACCCGTCGTTGGGTTGAAGATTTTTGATGGGGAATTATTGATAAGAATAGAGAAGAAAGCTGAGGTGACCATCTCAAGTATCCAATAGAACTAGTCCTCTGCAAAACAAAAAGCCTCAAGCATTTTCCTTAGGAAGAGCCAACTTGTTCGATCATAAGCCTTAGACTTGTATAATTTAATGAGAATGCCCTCTTTTTTTGATTGCTTCATTGAGTGGATTGTTTCGTGTGCAATGAAAATCCCATCCATGATTTGTTTCCCTTTCATGAATCCTCCCTACTCTTTGGAGATAATATTTTTTAACATGGGTTTAAGTCTATTGGCCACCAGTTTGGAGACAATTTTGTAAATGACATTACATATCACAATTGGTATGAAATTTTCTTCCGTATTCACCTCTTTTTCCTTTGGGACTAGTGATAAAAAGATGGCATTGAAATATTTTAGCGTGGATCTTGACGTTCGTGATTCTTGCACAACCTCCCAGTTGTCTTTTTCGATGATTTTCTAACACTTCTGGAAGAACTCAGAAGTGAAGCCATCGGGGCCTGGGGACTTCCTTGTTTTCATATTCATAATTGTTCTTTCTACTTCCTTTAGGGAGGTTGGGCCCATTAAAAATTGATTTTGGTTAATGGTGATAAGCTTAGGGATGTGCCTAGAGATCTCATGGATCACCTCCGTCCTGTCCTGATCTGTTTATGTGAGGAGAGTTTTGAAATGGTTCACCAATTCCTTTTCTATGTTTTCCAAGGATTCCATTATTTCACTTGAGTCCTGGACAAGAGTCAAAATCTTGATCTGATTTCTTCTTTGGAGCAGAGAGTTGTGGAAGAATTTTCTTTTTTGATCTCCTTCCCTCAATCATTAGATTCTAGATTTTTGTTTCTAGAGGACTTATTCCTGACGTTCCAACTTATCTAACTCCATTCTAATTCGATTTTCTCGATCAAGCATCTCCTCTAAAGAGATTCCTTAGGATGTTAATCACTAAATTGTTTCCATTTCTGATGCTAACCAATTATTCTCTTCAAATATATTCCCAAATACTTCCTTATTCCATTTCTTGAGTTGGAGTTTGACATGCTTCAACATTTTTTGGAATTGGTACATTTTTGTTCCATGAAGGTTTGACCTCTCTCCCCACCAGGTTTCAATATTAGACATAAAATCCTGATGATCCATCCATAATTTTTCTTTACGTAACGACCAAGGATGGGGAGCTAAGGTTTCCTCCCAAGTAAGACCAACTAGTCAATGGTCCAAGTAGAAGAAAGGGATAACTTCTGTAGCTATTGCTTGTTGAGCTCGGAAAATGGATTATGAGGTCAGAAATTTGTCTAGCCGGACAATTATGTTTCTTTCCAGACCTCTCTTATTAGTCAAAGTAAAAGGGCCATTATTGATGTGGATGTCTACCAACCTATTATTAATTATCTAATCTTGGAAGGAGTCACTCTCTCTCTTCAAGTGTCTTGTACTGCCCTTTTTTTCCTAGAGGGATGTGATCATGTTGAAGTCGCCCCCTACGACCCAGTGTTGGCCGCTCAAGGAGTTCCCCAGGTGGTTCAGGGATTCCAGAAACTTTCGCTTGAGAGGGGGGAGATGAGGGCCATAAGAATTTGAGATGAAGCCATGTGACTGAGGTCCTAAACCCTTGAAGCTCATGGTGAGGATTCTCGGGGAGAGGATGAACATGTCCAATTTCCATTTCATAGGGTCCCAAAGAATTGCGAGGCTTCATGGGGCCCCATCAAAATCTACAACTTCTACCTCGCACCCTTTCCAGATCTTTTTTGTGATCTTTCCCATTGAAGCTCTGTCACATTTTGTTTCTTTAATCATAACTATCTTAGCTTTCCCCTGAATTATCCTTTTTTTCATCATTATGTGTTTGGATGGGGCATTTAGGCCTCACACATTCCATGAGATTAGCTTCATGATTACTTATGTTGGGTTTTGAAGTACGTTTTTGAGAGTCTAACAACTTGTCCAGAGTCCACAAGGTGTGCGCTCGTTTCTTCGATCACTTGGCTATAAGGTTTTCAACCTCTTCTTTTTTCCTCTTTAGAAGATTTCTTGAGAATTTTTAGAGGTTTGGTTTTGATTCCGAAACTACTTGAAGAGCTAGCTAGTATCCCCAGGCCTAATTCCAACCCCCGAGATTCTAGAGTCATCTCCTGCGAGCATGACATTTGGACTGTGTGTTCAACTTTTATTTCTAGTTCTCCATGATCTTGCTTTCAAATCTTTGGTTGTTTTTCCACTTCTTCCATTTCTCTCTCATATCCTCCTGCTTCTTGGGTAATTTTGGTTTGATTTTCCTGGGTATACATCTCCCTCTCACGCTCTCCTAGATCTGGCTAAGTAGACTTTTGATCTGGTTTTTCCTTTTTTTTGTGCCCTGGAGCCTTTTGAGGATCTGAGTCTGTAGGGGAATTCTTTGGTAATGTTTGTTGTTTCTTCGATTCTTCCTTGGTATGGTCGTCATTTTCGGGGGAGATCTCTGCTAGGGCTTGGAATTTATTTTTATTTGGACCTCCCTCTTTAACTGGTTGGTTTCCCGGTCTTCTCTCCCCTATGTTTCCCCTGGATTTTCGTAAAGCCTTCAATAGCTGTGTTTTCTGGCTGTTTAACCTCATGTTGTTTGACGTTCATCGGGAAGTCACAATATAAATGTCCGTGGGTGTGGAATTTCGCGCATATGAAGGGGATGTGTTCATAGTCCACTGTTAACCCTGGTAAACCCATTTCCCGAGGGCTCTGTCAACCCTGGTAAACCCACCTCCATTTTCGAGCCCAAAAAAACCCTACGTCGCTGCTCGCTCTCTCCATCTCCTCCACATACACATATCACATATATTAATTGAGTTGAGTAAACCGTGAGAATTTGTTCTTGTGAATTTTGATTTTGAAAGTTTGAATATACTGTAAATTTTTTTTTCAATTTAAAGTTTGAATATACGAAAATTGAGTCAAGATGAAAAATTCGTTTTCGTTATTTTTCACGATTGAAACAACCCCTTCATAGAAAATGGAGGATAATTTACCACTGAAGCAGTTTAAAAATGGGCTTCAAATGCGGAAGTAAACTTAAACCATCAAAGAAATGCCAACTTAAAAATCAAATGCATCCATGTACACTAGATCATGATCAATAGAATCAAGACGTCTTCTTCTCGGTTGAGTTGAGTCGTCCAACAGAATAGTTGTTTGAGTTGAGTCGTCCAACAGAATAGCCGGTTGAGTTGAGTTGACTCGTGTTTTAATAGCCGTTTGTGGCAGGGGTATTTCACGCAACATATTATCACTATTTAGAGCGACCTTCATTTTCGTAAGTATAATCTTCCATCTCCTGCTTAAAACTGTTGCCTAGTATAATAATCTTTTCAACTTCGCAGGAGTCCAGTTTTCCTGCAATACATTGTCATATAAAAGAATGCGGGCAGTGGGGCATGAAAAATAGCGTGGGTCTGTCCACCGTCCGTCTGCATTCTTCGTTAAAAGGGCATTTATAGCCTTTTGCTCGATTGGAGACGGGACTGGATCGTACACCACGATATCACTCACCCATTGAAATCTCTCTCTTAATAAAATCGTGAAGGCTAGTTGCATGTGTCTGCGCTCTAGACTCTCAGTCTCAGAATCCATTTTTCCAATGCCATAGAGAACCAGTTGTAATTTTGAATAACGCGGGTCTCCGTGTATTACCCTTTTTATTCGTGCGACCATTTGGGGCCCTGCATTTGTTCAATAAATTCTACATAAAACAAAGATTTCTCCAACTTCTCTTGAGCGAGTTGTATTTTGTTTTGATTAATTCCTGAACTTTTCCATTAGTTTCTATATCAATCAGTTCTGGTTCGGGGTTCTGCTTTGGTTCTGAAATGTTTCGCAATGATTTACGAGCGGAAACATCCACAACTGCCAATCAAAACTAGGCAACGACAGAATGAATAAGAACAAAACACAACAGAAACCGCCTCACAGTCAGGACAAGAAAACGTCAACCCAGCCGCCCGATGATGAATGATAAACCAACAAAAGCAGAAAAAATGGAGTGCAGAAAAATTGGAGTATATCTAGAGGGCAAGATATTCAAGATCAAAATCAGGCAAAAAAGGAGAAAACCGTCCAGATTCAAGGACCTGACGCCACCCTATGGTGATAAGAATCAAACAGAGATCCAGTAAAATTTCTAATGGTGAAGGTAGGGTTTGGGAAAGTGGTGCAACCTGTAGAGACCATGTTGCTTTTGTCATTGCCCTTCATCTTATTGCATAGAGTGACCGAGTTTGCTGCCTACCCTCACGGTGGAATCAGGGACCTTGTTCTATCTCTTTCTATGTTTTTATTCTGGTTTCTATAATCCCATTATTTCTTTGTGAGTCTGATGGGCTTTTAGTCTGGTTTCTATAATCCTGACCTTGTTCCATCTCTCTATGTTTTTATTCTGGTTTCTATAATCCCATTATTATTATTATTATTATTTTTAATCCGATGGACTTTTAGTCTGGTTTTTATAATCCCATTATTTTTTGTGACTCTAATGGTTTCTATAATCCCATTATTTTTTGTGACTCTAATGGACAAGCATGATCCTTATAATTGCATCCACTAAACAAGAAATGTCAATTTCATGAAGAGAATTAATTACATAAACTACAAAAGTTAATTAAAACTATTCCCTAACTCAACCAATCCCGGAGTCCCGTTGATAATACTCCAATCATTAAGTTTCCTATCCACTCAAGAATTTTTTTAGTAACATTTGAAATAATTATAATTAATCTATTTAATTTATTGATCAACATCTCATGCCAAAAACCAAACTAAACCAAACTATTTTGACATTTCTAAAATATAAGCAATCCTATAAAATATAATATGAATGTCATCTTATAATTTATGGTTGTTTGTAAACAAACACCCTAAAAAATACTCCAATCATTAAGTTTCCTATCCACTCAAGATTTTTTTTTAGTAACATTTGAAATAATTATAATTAATCTATTTAATTTATTGATCAACATCTCATGCCAAAAACCAAACTAAACCAAACTATTTTGACATTTCTAAAATATAAGCAATCCTATAAAATATAATATGAATGTCATCTTATAATTTATTAACAGGGTTGTTTATAAACAAACACCCTAAAAAATAAGTCTGATTTGATAAAATAATTGGATACAACGAGGCACTACACATCTCTTTTGAATATTGCATTCATAAATACATATATGTTGTAATAAAGATGAGATTCACATTTTTATATTGATTTGAGTGGAATATCTAACATAGATATGGCTTATATTAGAGATGCTATTCATAACATGAAAACTCGACTCACCTCATCTCTTTTGAATATTGCATTCATAAATACATATGTAATAAAAATAAGATTCACATTTTTATATTGATTTGAGTGGAATATCTAGCATAGGTATGGCTTATATTAGAGATGTTATTCATAACATGAGAACTCACCTCATGATAGAGTCAAAAGATTATTTTTTTATTTGTTATAATTTACTTTATTATTAATTACTAAGATGAAATTTAAATTTCATTTCAAAGAATACATAAAACAATTATAAATAGTAAATTATTAAATTATATATTTCAATAAATATAGAGATATAATCAAATAAATAGTTAAAAATATGTTAAATTTTCATGACTCATTCCATGCACCTCCCGTAGCTAATGACGAATAAACAAAATGCATTCATTATTCCTTAGTTGGAATTGCAATGGATATTTTGTTCATGTGTATCTATTATTCTCAATGTGGTATCTATATCTATTTTATTTTAGATATGAATATTTTTCATAATGATAATGGAATATCAATTTTTTTTTTTTTTTTAATGTTTTAAGTAATTTTGGAAATTTTATTAGTGATGTACTTTGAAAATAAAAAGTTCAATAATAACATTCTTCACATACAATTTGATATAACTTTGGATAATATTATTACATATGTTTCCACTACTAGAATAGTCATAATAACATTCTTCACATACAATTTGATATAACTTTGGATAATATTATTACATATGTTTCCACTACTAGAATAGTCAAAGGTAATAATGTAACACTCCGATACTCATTATGCTATACATGTGAGGAATAGTCTATGCTCAAAAACACTACATACACAAATATTATATTAAATCATAATTAATATAAAAAATAAAAATATTCATACAATAATAAAAACTAATAAAATCAACATTTTAAAGTTAATATGTTAATAATAAGACACTACCTTTAATGAAAAGGTTAGGTACTTGCTTTAAAAACTAATAAAATCAACATGTTAAAGTTAATATGTTAATAATAAGACACTACCTTTAATGAAAAGGTTAAGTACTTGCTTCTAATATGTATGCCACTTTTTATAAAAACAAATATCATTAATTCATATTCTCATATATATTTTTATAATATCTAAAATAAATCAAGTAAATGAGTAATCGTGAGTTTATGCTCCATTGGTATAAGAGTTATTATAAAATGAGTGCTATAATATCCATATTTAATAAATAAAGTTATAAAACTTTTGCAATTATTGTTTTAACAACATTGTAATGTTATAGACAAAAACTTTAAAATTAGTCTCCAAATTGAAAAGTGGTCAAACAACATCATCATTTTTTTTTTGAGGTTAAAACTATAACTTCTTTGAAACCTAAATTTTAAGGCTTGTAATGAAATAGAAAATAAATGTTATCAACAAAACAAAAAAAA